>CM034532.1:13875379-13893614 GCA_020002185.1 Paraescarpia echinospica | reverse complement strand
GTGTGTGCGGTGTGTGCGGTGTGTGCGGTGTGTGTGGTGTGTGTGGTATGTGTGGTGTGTGTGGTGTGTGTGGTGTGTTTGTGTGTGTTTGTGTGTGTTTGTGTGTGGTGTGTGTGGTGTGTGTGGTGTGTGTGGTGTGTGTGGTGTGTGTGGTGTGTGCGGTGTGTGCGGTGTGTTTGGTGTGTGTGGTATGTGTGGTGTGTGTGGTGTGTGCGGTGTGTGTGGTGTGTGTGGTGTGTGTGGTGTGTGTGGTGTGTGCGGTGTGTGTGGTGTGTGTGGTGTGTGTGGTGTGTGTGGTGTGTGTGGTGTGTGTGGTGTGTGTGGTGTGTGTGGTGTGTGCGGTGTGTGTGGTGTGTGTGGTGTGTGTGGTGTGTGTGTGTTTGTGTGTGTGTGTGTGTGTGTGTGTGTGTGTGTGTGTGTGTGTGTAGTGTGTTTGTGTGTATGTGTGGTGTGGTGTGTGTTTGTGTGTGTGTGTGAGTGCGTGAGTGCACGCGTGTGAGTGTGAGCGCGTGCATGCTTGCGTGCGTGTATGTTTCGCTCTCTCTCTCTCTCTCTCTCTCTCTCTCTCTCTCTCTCTCTCTCTCTGTCTCTGTCTCTGTCTCTGTCTCTGTCTCTCTCTCTCTCTCTCTCTCTCTCTCTCTCTCTCTCTCTCTCTCTCTCTCTCTACTCTATATATATATATATATATATATATATATACATCCAGTGCAACACTTATAACGAACACGTATACAACGAATTGACGGATATAACGAAACAATTTCTTACGTACGGATTGTTTCCCTATCTTTTCCATTATAATCGTTCACGCATATTACAAACACGGGTATAACGAATTCACGATTATTACGAACACCTTTTTCCGAACAAATTTCGCCGTATAACGAATTTCTGTCCAACTGAAAATCGCCCGGTTGTTTGCAAATACTTTCCGCCCTTGACTTGGAAGCTATGCCGTGGCCGCGCTGAGCGCCAGTGCCAAAGTAATTAGGTCAATGAAGGAAAACATCAAAGGCAGCCAGATCACGCTGCAGCGCACTGCGACTCGCTTGAGGATATCCTTTTGTCTGGTGTCCTAGCCAACAATAAACAAACATCAATGGAGGACTTCTTCAAAGCAGATTAACTAGAGTCATTCTGTGTGTGTTGCGGAAGAAGAAATAGTTACCGTGGCTCCATCCTGCCACAGTTTGCGTTTTAGTGTGCTTGGATTTACGTCATATTTCGTTACTTTTTTTACAGACGCTGGACTGCGATGTTAACTATAACTACATTTAATAGTAACATTTGTAACCGTTTTATGTGTCATCTAAATAAATGTTACACAACAAAATAGCTTTACGTTTGATAGACACCTGCCGAATATGTGTGTACACGTTTGCCCGTTAGGTGGCAGTATTGTATGTGACAGACTTAAACTATTCGCCAGGTACCTCTCTCTCTCTTTCTCTCTCTCTCTCTCTCTCTCTCTCTCTCTCTCTCTCTCTCTCTCTCTCTCTCTCTCTCTCTCTCTCTCTCTCTCTCTTTCTATATATATATATATATATACAAACGCTCCCTCTCCATTCACCTTGTTCCTCCACCCCATATCCCCATTTGTTCACCTTTCCTTCTCCCCCTTTCCCGCTCTCTACTGCCCTCCTCATCCCCCTATCTATCGCGTGCTCTCTCTCCCCCCTCTACTCCCCTCTCCCTCTCTGTCCCTCTGCCACCCCCCCTCGCTCGGTGATAGATGTCCGTCGTTCCTGCTTGCACAGGAGTCTCACTTATTTACGGCGGGTGTAATTCCTGACGCAACAGTCTTAGTAGCCAATGTGCATTCCAGAACACGAATCATAACGGGAGAAAGTTTTACTTTGTGAGCACTAGAAGTTATACACAAATGGTAGTTGGTGCTGCATATAAAGTTGGACGTGATACGAATGTGTGCATCATGCACGATATCTTATCGTATAGCGCCAACGTGTTGCGCACTCTATTTGAAGGTAGGTGTCGCTACAGTGAAAACGGCACTCACCAGATGCCGCCACTGTGCGATCTACAGCGCGTTGGTTTACTTCGGCGTTCTTCTCACGACTCGTCAGTTACGCCAGATTTTCGTGGCTTAAATCCATATTTTTGACTTGAGAGTAATTCGTAGGGATTTATGAATCAGTATTTCGCTTTTTATCGTTTAACCGCCTTATAGCACTGCAATTCCAACCGAGTTTCGACTTCTACCAGCCTACAAAATAATTAATATTAAATACTACTACCTACAACAAAGACTGCTGCGGTTTTTGAAAATCTGCTTAGTATATAACGTATGTTATGTAGGTTTATCGTTCAAATTTATATTCGTGTAAATATTACAAGAAACAACGCACGTCACGAACGCGCACACACACGCACACGTGCGCACGCGCGCGCGCACGCACACACGCACACACGCAAACACGCACACACGCACATACGCAAACACGCGCACTCGCACACACGCACACACGCACGCACGCACGCACTCACGCACGCACGCACGCAAACACGCACACACGCACACACGCACACACGCACACACGCACACACGCACACACGCACACACGCACACACGCACACACGCACACACGCACACACGCACACACGCACACACGCACACACGCACACATGCACAATGGCCTCGCGCGCCAAAGTAACTGATATCCAGGGACCCGCGGGAACGTAACGACATCTAAGCAACCATTTCCGTTCGTCGCTCGCGCCGATCGCGTACATGTAACAATACAATCGCAATAAACGTTACTTGAGCAGTATGTTTAGTTTCTGAAAGTTACACACGACAATGCGTACACCTTTGCGAATAATTCGCAGCTACACCGACTGTCTAGTTGTTCTCCTGCTGCTTCTTTTGAAGCACTAGCGAAGCCTAAAGAATGGCCAAATTACAAAGTGCGCCCGGTCATCCGGCATTGCTAATGGTTGCCATTTACAGTAAAGTATAATTAGTTTCACATTGAAGTCACTAAAAAAACGTCAAAAAATAGGGCATATACATAATTTAATACTGTTTTTTTTATTTTAAAACCCAAACTTACTCATGGCTATACCATCAGCAACAACAATTTGTTCAATATGTGACGAGATCTTGCAGATGTGTTTTCTATGTAGGGCCTAATACATGGTACCGAAACTGTTTTAGGGCCAATTTTTTATCAGTTATCTCTGTGCGGGCCAATGTTTTTAATTTGCTAAGACATAAAATAACATAACATACCTTTTCGTAGGTGCTCATAAATACTAAATAGTGTGTTTTATGTTACCTTGAACCATATATAAACAACAAATAAATCATACAAATTAAACGCCATGTAAAACAACGTCTAAATAATAATGGTGACGCTGCCAATTCTTCTACAAAGTAGACCTACTATTGCCTGGATATTGTTGAGAGATCGCAATTCGCAAAACAACCTTCAAACAAAATCGAAAGTGTGCTTGGTGTGATTCGTCGTTGCGAATTCCGATATTGCTCAATAAAATGCTGCCGAAAAGTACCAACGATTTCTTCGCTGTTTGAAGCAATGCTGAAAAGCGGCACTTTCATCTTTCACAAAGGCACGAGCACGTCTTTCGTAGTTGTGCAAACTCCTTTCAAAACCATACTGAAGACGGTCTGCAGGGATGTGGGGAGCTGACTCATAATATTAATGTTATATTTGTATAGTTTCCAAGAAACCACAACTTATGTAATTACCACATCTCAAAACACAGGAAAAATAATTAAGTCATGATCTTATGTAATTCGGATATCGAACTTAAGAAATGTAGGCCTAATAAGGCATGAGAAATATAGTAAGGCCCAATCTTTCGTATCGTTATTTATTTAACAAGACTGTCATTTAGAGCATCCATCTTGCTTGATATCAGTGTTTACCAAATAACTGCGGTGGCACCGGTTTCGGCGTGTCTGAAAACATATAAAAAGACATTATAATCAGGTCTGCATCATACCTCTGGTTACGTAAATAAGCTGTATCTGCTGGTTACGATGACAAGACTGCGTGGCAGCCATTCTGGATTTTCGCACTTTTTCAATTGTCTTTGAAGTCGTTGTATGCATACTACATATGCATGATTAATAATGAAACTGAATGTCCGGTAAAAGGTGGCTGTCGGAATAAATAGACTTCCTTTTGTAGCTGTGAACGTCTCCAACGCAGGACACAGCTGGATTATGGCTTCCGCGTAACTTATTCAAATATAAACGAAATAAAAAACATATTAGGGCCAATAGGCATGTTCACCAGGAATCTCCGAACGTGAGAACTTATGGTATGGATAATTGACACAATTTGAAAATGCGTAAGTTATACTGTTTCCACCAATCCTTTCTAAAAATAACGTTTTCCTGGATTCAAACAATAACTATGCTCAAAATCAGCACATACACAACCCTATTTCATCGGCATGTGTTATTTTAGTATTAACTAAGACATCAAGAAATAAACTTACTTTGGAGCAAATGTTGAAACATACGCGACGTTTTGATCCGTCTACAGCGGATCTTGTTCACGCAATGATGAATGATGTCATGTGACGCGGCTCAGATTCCGGCAGAATATTCTGGTTGTTGATGGCGGGCAGGTGGTATCCCTGATCTCGGTTTTTGCTGGGGGCTTTGTGTTTGATGTAGATAGCCTCCTTTTCTTTCTTTTTATGCAAGTTCTGTTTTTGGGCCAAGACCTTGGTGTTATCCATGGAGACTTAGAATCAGAATCAGAATCAATTTATTATCGGCAACTTTTCAGTTGGATTGAACATACATTCATGATAAAATACACAGAACCGTACAAGTATAACATTTTGTTATAAAACACACAAAATTATGTTAAAATAGCTACATACCATTTTGTACATAACACGTAATGCATTTACATTAAAATTACTCTTAAATAAATTAATAAAAACGACCCTTGACCATAACTAACTCAATGAGGCGCTTTATATTAAAACTTGTGCATTATAATTACATTACCAACTTTATTTACTCTTAAGATAAATTAATTACATTAAAGCGAAATAAATTACTTTAAATATTACACTTATCTGTTAAGACGTACGCAATAAAAATACGTGTTCTGACAGTGTCCTAAATACCAATGTATTGGATTTGTATTCGCCATTGGGACAGGTAACTCGTTAAATGATCTAAGCGCATACTGAACAGGTCCATTGTCTGGCAGTAAGTTAATCAATCTGTGGTCAACGCGCTTCATTTTAACAAAATACGCTTTACACAAGTAATTGCGCCTATCGTGCAACGTTGACAGACTTTGCCATCTGCAGAACATCGTCGTAGGTACAACCAGGTTATATTGTTTTAATACATCGTTTTTGAATTATCTCGATGTTGTCCGATAAGTATTTAGGCAAATTCATGTGCCATGCCGAACAAGCGTATTCCACTACTGGTCTAATCACAGACACATAAATTCTAACCAAATCGTTTTGATTGTTACCAGCCCGTTTCAACTGATAGATCATATACACTCTTTTGCTTGCCTTTGAAACTATATCATGTACATGTGCATTCCTAGTTAGATCACAAGATTAATTACACCGAGGACGTTTGCTTGAGTGACTCTTTCAATATCAGTCCCATTTATATTAATACATGGCAAAGATTCCACAAATGTCCTATCCTTTCAGAAACATATAACCATTTCTTTTGTCTTGCTTGTATTGATGCGCATGTTATTATTACTAGACCACTGCTCAATAATGTCAGCAGAATCATGTATGTCAGATATCATTCTTTTGTTACATATTTCAAATATCGTGCTATCATCAACATATTTATACGTTGCGCACGGTGTATGTAAATCGTTGATATGGACCAAAACATTATTTGCTCCCGAAAAGGTTCACCGTGGAACACCTCCATTTGGGTAGCTTGGTTTTGACACAACGTCACCGATCTTAACTTTCTGTTCACGGTCTAGTAGAAACGCTGCCATCTATCGGACAATGTGTGCTAGCACGTCCATTGCAACCAGTTTATTAATTAACATATTATGATTAATTGTATCAAACGCTTTGCTGTAGTCAAGAAATAACACTCTTACAATATTGCCAATCACATCAGTGGCTTCATACCCTTTGTGAAGCATTTCAACCATCGCGTCCGTGGTACAAGTTCCCGCAATACCTCCGAATTGCTTATCGTCAATTTTGGGTTTAACATAAATATCGACCCACTTCAGCACCAAAGACTCGAAAACCTTAGCCAGAATTGGAGTAAGCGATATAGGTCTAACATCGTTTTCAACTGTATCTGACGGGTGTTCCTTTGACAATGGAATAATGGTTGCTGATTTCCACAATGTCGGCAGTACACATTCTCTGAGTGAGCTGTTGAGTATTGCTGTAACTGGTGGTGCGAGAAGGTGCGAATTGTCTTTCAAAGTCCATGGTGAAAAGTTGTCCGGTCCTGTGGCTTTGTTCGCCTTGACCTTATTAAGTGCCACCTATGTATCAGCCACGCTAATAGTGAATTCAGCTGGCAGTGGTTCCTTGATGTAAAATATTTGGTGGGAAGATTCGGCAGGTTTCCGCTCACCGACACAAACAACGCATTCATAGAGTTGGCCAAGCTGTCAACATCTCCACCACGTGCCGATGATTCCTCGAGTGATGCGATTTTGTGTGTGGTAAAACTGGTGTCGCAATCTTGGCGCTGTGCGATTCACTAAATTCCTAAGTCTTCTGACTTGTTCCATGTCACCCGACGTACGAGCACGTTGCCGCCGTCTGATCAGGTGGCGGAAGCCATCTGTGACCCATGGTTAATCACTGCTATGACGTGACACAGTCTTGTATGGAAACACATATATCCAATAGGTCCATGGTTTCGTGGAAGAAATTAAACTGTTCCTCGCACGTCGTCGATGTGTACATATACTCCCGTCTGGTCTGTGACAGCGCCGAAGTGAACAGTGCTCGTTCATTGTTACTCATGCGCCTGATAGGGATTTTTGGCCCATGCCCGTGCCAAGTGTTGGGAACCACGGTGGGACCAGTAAGACCATCTTGTGGTCTGATGTTCCCAACTCATCATGCACTGTAGGACAACCGTACACAGGTGACATGTTCGACCATGTTTTGTCCAATATTGCACAATTATGTGTGGCTGTTTTAACAAGTTGCTCGTATCCATAATGTGTGCGTAAAAACGAGTCGTTGAATTGATTAAAGTCCCCACTTAAAATAACACCACAGTCTGGGCTACATCGCCACACCGTGTCCAGACAGGTTATCAGGTTTTCGCATAGAGCTCTATTGTCAGCACCATGTGGGTGGTAGATGCACGCTAGAATTATACACGAGTATTTTCTTGGTAGTTTGTTAGGCTTCATTCTAATCCATATAACTTCGTGTTCAGCATCTTCAATGTCATGTAACCAATCATACACAATGGTCTCGGCCACATAACACTCCTCCGCCTCCTTTATCCACACGGTCCTTCCGTTCGCAACTGAAACCTGCCAAACCGACGATTCCAGCGACATGTAGCTCTTGGACCAAGGTTCTGTGACACTCTCGCATACAACGTCGTTTAAACGTGCCACCCTGAGTAACTCGTCAGATTTCTCAATACATAGTGACCGAGCGTTGAGACTCAGCATCGCTGGTAAGCTCCACCGGGGATTGTTCGTGAGCGTGACTAGATTGCCTGTATTCACTCCTGATATTCTGTGTGGTGGTCTATTAGGGCAGGGGTGATTATAGACCGAATGTACAAAACTCCACTTACTGTCCTGTGGCCAGACAATGATCTCAATTCTACTCCTGTAGGTTTATCCAGGTTTCTATGTTCCTTGAACATCAGTGCGTGAACAACATCCGCTGTAGACGGGTCGAAACATCGCCTATGTTTCAACATTTGCTCCCAAGTAAGTTTATTTCTTGCTGTCTGATGGAATCTCGGAACTATGAACAATTCCATATCTAAGTGATGCATAATGGAAACGATGCAATTTACGTGATCCGAGAGCAAGTCGATTATAGTAAGAAACAAGTGTAAAATAAAGGGAAGCAAGAGGCAATTTTTATGTTATTGCATTTAAAAGTAATAAAAAAATATAAAATTAGCATTAATAATTCAGAATATTAGGCCAGTAGATTACTAAAATAACCTTGTTAACGACACAACATTCAAATTGTGTGGACAGCGCTGTAGCGAAACATTTCGTCGTTGAAATATATGGTCGGCGCAGAAGTCGTATGCGCACGAGCGGAAATAGATAACCGAATATTTCATTACTTAAGCGAAACATTTAGTCGCCGAAATATTTGGTAGATTTTGACCTATGACCTTTACGTATTGTGTAGAGTCGAAACGCACGAGAGGAAACAAATAGTTTGGTCTGAAATATTTGACTTACGTTGCCAGTTGTCGCTGTGAATGCAAGCTTGCTTTTGATAATATCATCATACATGAACTGTGTTATTAATGCATGAATAATTAAATGGGGCCAATGTCACTGCAATTACTGAATTAGCCTACATTTAAGAATATGGGAACGACTGTTTTTTGCTGTTATATAGTTCGTGTTCATTATAAGTTGATAACCGTAATTATGCACATGATTGTGCATAGTTAAGTTCAATTAAAAGTTGTAGGCTGCATGCATCAAATAATTTTGATAATAATAACAGATATTGAATTTACTAAGGATAGTATTATTATTAGGATATTATAATTACTAAACTGGGCAAAATATATAGATTCACCGTCTGATGGTGTTTGTTTTGTACTGACAATTGAATTGGGAGAGAATGTGTATCTATTAGTCATGAATGAATGTGTACAATTTATAAAAATGGCTTTCATAAATCTAATCTACCTGTAATCATAATAATTTTATTATTATGCCCAATGATACATGTTTAGCTTTGATCATATTTAGCCTAGATTGTGAGTGGATTAATTGAGTAGGTGTAAACGTCAAATCAATTGTCACACAGTTTATTCATGCACACCATCTTGATTATAGTATTATAACTGGTTTGCTAAACAAATATGACTCAGTGTCCTTATAGTGTTATAATTCAATGTCCCTGGAGTTCTCTAACGCAATGTTCGTGGAGTTCTAGTACTCAAGAAGAAGAATGCATATCTATAACAAACGTTCAGTTCTAACTAAAGTTATTCAACATGCCACTACCAACGTTCACTATTTCTTTTCCAATCACTTTCCTACGAGTGATCGTGAATGTCACTTCATAAGTTAAGTTTCTCACGTGCTCTATGGATTCTCCCTGATCTACGAAGATTTGCATTCGTTTACAGTTCTGTTCAGATGTGTGGGGAGATTCCATCTCTGGCTGAGTTACGTCATGCGGTACGTCACGTGGTACGTCATGTGGTATGTCAGGCGGTACGTCACGTGATACGACAAGCGGTATGTCAGGCAGTTCTGCATGAACAGGTTCCTCCGGAGGCAGTTTGGAAGACAATTCAAGAGGCAGTTCAGAAGATGGTGTCTTCTCCGGCACCGAGCTATCACCAATCACACAACGACTCCTCACATGGTCAATGTGTCTACGCCCTACTCTCCCATCCTCGAGGCGAACGTGAACTGAATGACACGGCGCCAGTCCGTTCCACGATAACGTCACCGAGCCATTTTGTTTTGCCACTGAAGTTTATAACTTGTTCTACAACAAAACCGGGCGCAACCTCCCAGCATTTGGGGGACTTCCGGTGGTGAATTGATTTGAATTTGGTGCAGCAAACTTGCGAAAATATAAGGATATTTGATCAAGATAAGTGATATTATTGAGCGTATAGGATACATAACGTAATTATAGATATATATTAAGCAATATTTTTGTTAAAAGTTAGCTAGAGGGAGTAATCTAGGGTAGATTAAAAGTAGGCGATTTGCGAGCGATAATTGGGGACGTTAATGTAATCGGAACGTTGTTTACAAAGTAGGTCACTGGCGAAGTTAGCGTACCGTGAACGACAATAGAATAGCGTTATTTGAGATAATCGGTGTAGTTAGATGAGTAATTAAAACCTGAAATAGCAATCTTTTAAAGTGTATAATAGTACACAGGAAACAGTCTTTGTAAAGACTACCTTGTATCTAAGCCTAACTTGAATACATTGTCATCGACATCGTAACTAGGTAAGGCACGGTGTGTCACTGTGTGTTAACAAATATAACTAACTATAACCTAAACAATCTGGTGTAAATTGTACACAGAAAAGTCTTTTCAAAGACTACATAAAACTACTTTGAACATAAATAAATTCTGATATGGCACCTTGCAAGCGGCAACTCAGGGCAAAACGACACCTAGTTTGCAACGACTGCCAGAGCTGGGTGGATTTTGCGTTGTCTGGCTGTCCAAAATCATGGGCAGAGACCAAAGATGACGGATTCACCTTTCGGTGTATGGGATGTTTGAGGGTGGAATGTCTGATGAAGGAGGTGTGTAAGTTGACGGATATAGTGAAGGAGATGGAGGCGAGACTCAACATAGAAATAGATGGAGCAGAGAGGGATGACGCGGAGAGAGTTGAGAATTCTACAACACAGAAGGAGCAGAGTTGTGACACGGAGACTGAAGAAAGGAGACTGAGAGGAAGGAAGGTGACCGGTGTGAAGGAACAAGACATTGAGAAAACAGAGGGACGGAGGAAAAGTGTTCGGCAGAGGAAGAGAAAACGGGCCAGTGGGGATAGATCAGCAGGTAGTCAGACTGTAGAGAACGAGGAGAGACACGACAGCGATACAGGTGGTGAAGAGGTAGATACCACAGAGGCAGTTGGTAAGACTGTGAGACAGAAGACTGATGGAAGAAGACAGAGTGTTCAGCAAAAAACAGAAAACATGACAGGCGTGAAGGTGACAGGGGAGAAAGTGACCGTAGTGAAGGAGGTAGCCGGGGAAAAGGGACGGGAGAGGAGAGAAGAAAATGTGATGGGAGGAAAGAAGAAGGGACGAAAGGAAGTGAGAGTAAATGTGCTAGAAGAGAAGATGACAGGAGGAAAGGGGACAAGAGAAAACGCGACAGGAAAGAAGGGAATGGAAGAGAATGTGACAGGAGAGAAGATGACAAGAGGAAAAGACAACAACCAGACATATGCAAACCGGAGGAGCTACTCCGAGGCAGTGATTGAGGGGGCAAAGAGAAAAGAGAGAGTGTTTATGAGCGATTCAATTCTGAGAAAAACAGACAAGACTATATGCGAGGGGAAGGACGTTGTTGTATGTCTACCGGGGGCTAGGATAGAGCATGTGACCGAAAGGGTAGAGAAGGTATTGGGGCATGGCAAGGGAGGGTCTATACTAGTACACGTTGGGACAAACAATGCAGACAAGGAGGGAACAACTGGTATAGTTCAGAAGTACAGACATCTAGTGAGGAAGCTAAAGAAGACAAGAGTGGAACAGGTTATTCTCTCAGGAATTTTGCCAGTAATGGGAGGAAGGGGGGCAAGATACAGAAACTGTAAGAGGATGGCGATCAACGCACTAGTTGAGCAGATGTGTGAGGAAGAGGGCGTGGGATTCCTAGATTTATTGGGGTACTTTGTTGGGAGAGAAGATATGTACATGAGAGATGGCCTCCATCTAAGTGGAAAGGGGGCAGCAGTTTTCTCAGAGAACTTGCTGCAATCTGTTGACAGTGGGACAGGCTGCATCTATTTAAACTAGATTCGCAGGGGGGATTCACAGAGAAGCCTGAAACTGGAGGCATAGATAAAGACAGCAGAAATAAATCGGCAAAGAACAGCTTGGAAAACTGTTCTGAATCAGGATATAAATGCATTTGTTTAAATGCAAGGAGCATAGTAAACAAAAGAAGTGAACTAAACATTATGGTAGAAGATATTGACCCTCACATAATAGGTATAACCGAATCGTGGGCCACCACTGATATATCAGATGCCGAATTGGGACTAACAGGATATGTAATGTGTAGGAAAGATAGACTAGGAAGAAGGGAGGTGGAGTTATTTTATATATTAAAGAATCTATCCAGGCTTATGAAATAAAATTAGACAGAGAAGCAGATTGCGAAGAAGTTGTTTGGTGTAACATAGTTACAGGAAACTCCAACGTTAACGGTTGGATTAGTTTATCTGAAGTCCAAAACATAAGCATAGAAGATAATGAAAAAATACAAAACGCTTTAAGAGAAGTGAACAAACGGGACTGTGTTATAATGAGGGATTTTAACCATGGGCATATAGAATGGAAATCACTACAGAGTATGGGTAGTGAGGACCACAAGTTTTTAGTTTTAGTACAAGATAGTTTCCTTTCTCAACATGCGCTAGAACCAACCAGGGGAGAGAATGTGTTAGACTTAGTTTTGTCCTCACAGAATGAATTAGTTGACAATGTTAAATTATGTGAGCCTCTGGGAAGTAGTGATCACAACTAGATACATTTTACCATCAAAGTAAAATCAGAAAGAAATAATAAAAAAGCAAAGCTGAGGAGAAATTTCCACAAAGGAAGATATATGGAAATGAGGAAATATTTAGCAAAGATAGACTGGAATAATACACTGAAGAATAAGACAGCAACAGAATGCTGGAATATCTTAAAGAATGAAATAGAGTGCATCGTAGATAAATTTGTTCCCTTAAAAAAACAAGGGAAACGGACCAGAAAGAAATACTTATCGAAAGAAGCCATTAGAAAAATTAAGTATAAACAAATGATGTGGAAGTCATATAGACGTACTGGAAATGACGAAGACTACAACATTTATAAAGAAGCACTAAACCAAACTACAGCTGAAATTAGAAATTCAAAGAGAAGCTATGAACATAAATTAGCTTGTAATATAAAACATGACAGCAAGAGTTTTTATGCGTATGTTCGAAGCAAACAGAAAGTTCAGGATAAGGTCGGTCCTCTAGAAGATAGTGTTGGGAATATAATATCAGAAGGATTCTTAATGGCTGAAGACCTAAATGAGTATTTTAGTTCAGTGTTTACCAGAGAAGACACTAGTTCACTGCCAGTACCAGAGGCTAAGTTCAAGGGGGCAGAATCAGACTATTTAAGACAGTTAATTGTAACCCCAGAAATCGTAGCTAAGAAAATTAGGGCTATGAAGGAAAATAAATCACCTGGAGGGATGGTATTCCAATCTGTTCACTAGTGTTCAGAACAAATTAGTGATACCTCCTCAGTTTAAAGCCAACTTGTCATTAGAAGAGGGGAGTGGTTCCTTTAGAATGGAAAGAAGCAAACATTATACCGTTATTTAAAAAAGGTTCGAGAAACAAGCCGAGAACTGGCAGGACCATGAGTTTAACATCAGTACCTGAAATTATTAGAAAGACTAATTAAAGATCACATGGTGGATTTTCTTGTTAAACATAATCCTGATAAACCCATCTCAACATTGGCTCTAAAAGGAGGTCATGCTTAACAAATATGTTATGTTTTGGAAGATATCACTAAGTGGGTAGATGATGGATCACCAGTAGATATCATCTACTTAGATTTTCAAAAGCTTCGGACAAAGTGCCACATCAGAGATTTCATCGCTTAAACTAAAAACGCGCATAGGAGATGGTATAATTAACTGGATAGAAAAATGGCTGATTGACAGAAGACAACGGGTAGTTGTTGATGGGGAGGCTTTAAACTGGAAATCAGTTTTGAGTGGGGTTCCACAGGGATCAGTACTGGGACCTATATTATTCTTAATATATATAAACGATTTGGACGATGATATAGCTAGCAAGGTGTTGAAATTTGCAGATGATACAAAAGTGTTTAGAAGGATTGAAAGTGATGGTGATAGACAGCATTTACAAGATGATCTTGACAGGTTGATCAAATGGTCTGAAAAGTGGCAAATGTTGTTCAATGTTGGGAAATGTAAATGCCTCCACACAGGACATGGGAACGAATATGTAGAATATACAATGGGGGTAACTGTACTAAATACTACTGTAAAAGACTTAGGGCTGACAATTAGTGTTGACATGAAGGTTTCAGAGCAGTGTGGAATTGCAGCTTCAAAAGGAAATCAAATCCTTGGATTGATTAGGCGAAATATGGCATATAAAGAAAAAGAACTAATAATACCGCTGTACAAAACAATAGTTAGGCCTCATTTAGAATATTGTATACAAGCGTGGAGGCCATACCGCAAGAAGGACATAGATATGCTAGAAAGAGTACAGAGGAGAGCGACTAAAATGATACCAAAACTTAGGGATCTTAGTTATGAAAAAACGGTTAAAAGAATGTGGTTTAATAACACTAGAGACCAGGAGATTGAGAGGAGATCAGATAGAAGTGTTTAAAATATTGAATGGTTATGAAAATATTGATAGAAATATGTTTTTTTCAGTTAAGAAAGATAGAAAGACTAGAGGACATGAAGTTACATTAGTAAAGGAGCAGTGTAGATTAGACGTGAGAAAGTTCTCATTTTCACAAAGGACTGTGAATGAATGGAACAGATTATCTGATGATTGTGTGGGTGCTAGTAGTGTGAATATGTTTAAAAATAAAATCGACACATACCTCAGAAGGGCTGGATATATGTAGATAAAAGGGTTGGACTCTCGATAAGCCAAAGGGCTTCCTTGTCCACCTGCCATCTAGAGTTAATTCTCTGGATGGCAATCTTGTTAAATCTTGTTAAACCTGCTGGAGATCCGAAGCGAGGCTCTGTGTAATCAACTTCCAGCGAGGCCGGACCGCAATGTCTTGCGGGCCAACACCACGTTGAAGATTCCTTGATGGTGTCACACCTGCCTAACCTACAATTGCACTGGCTTGTTCTTCGTTCAGGCCGAAGGCTTCAAGGGTTCGCCCAAACAGAAACAGCTCTATAACAAGCCTCTTGTACGATGCACTGCAATGGAATGAATAACATATCTAAAGAGAACTCATGTACAGCCTGATACAGAAGATACATACAATTAACACATAAAAAACTGCACTATTTCCCATTTGCGATCAAGTAGTCTCCAAGGAATCAGTGTTAGAATAACACCTCCCTTACAAATGTGCTGCTTAATGAATGTGTCAATGAAATGCAGATTTTTGCATCCGCTCGTGCACCTTCATTATTCTGACTATGAAATTCAAATAGGCTATTCAAATAGTACAGAGTTCGGCGCAAAAGAACGTTAGATTTGACGAGCCATTGCATAGAGACAGCACTTTTAAAAGATTGTAGCGATATGACATCTAGTAAGCATATATCGTTAGATTATACCTACTTTCACCTTAAAAGCTTCACAATCCAGGTGCTAGTAAGATGTAATGCACCGAGTTAAACAAAGTAATGACTGCCATAACTTGGACATACATATATCCATGTATAATTAGATCAATTATTCTTATAACTTACAGATATGAAAATTTTCTCAAACTGTCTGGCACCAGATACCGCGTTTCGGTGGGGTATATCGCTGTTTGTGTTGTGGTCTCACATGCCTGCTTTACCTGCATAAGCCGTGCTGCCGCAACCTAAAACATGTGAAATGTGTCGGCATTAAATTAATAAATAAATACCCTTGTCTATGAGCAATGCATCAAAACCGAAAGGTTATTAAAAAAGAAAGGAAGGTATAAAACAAATAAAGCACAATAAATTGTTTTAACAAAACATTTCGTTGTTGAAATATCTGGTCGGCGCAGAAGTCATATGCGCACAAGCGGAAATAGATAACCGAATGTTTCAGTACTTAGACGAAACATTGAATCGTGATTTAAATCAGCTTGATTTAAATCGCCAACCCTACACATGGGTATGCCATGTCATGGGCAACATGGCAAATAGTATTACTACAAGCTATAGTATACTATTACCACATTCCGGCTCAATAGTTATGTGTACAGTACAGTAACTTATAGCATTTTAGATTTTGGACCGACTATTCACACTGTCACGGTCAATGTTAAGTAGGCGGACTAGCTAACCATTATTGGTCACCAAAAACATGAGGCATAACTGTTCCATATGCCAGGGGGAAAGTGTAGGGTTAGGTTTAGCCTTTCTAAAGGTTATTAGGAAATAATTAAGATAGCACTACGTTTGTATTTACACTTGCATTGTATATAAATATATCTGTTCGTGCTGATCGTCGTGTAAATAGCCTAGACTGCCTATGGGTATGCCTATAGAATAACCATGTCCATGCCTATGCACATGCCATGGCCAATGGCTATGCCTTGGGCTTGACTATGGCAGCTATGACTATGTCTATGTAGGGCGCAGTGGCTCAGGGGTAGTCCTGAGCTGCCGTGTTGATCAGTTCACTCAGATGTATGAATGAGTACCTGGCTATAGACAGTGGTGGATATTTGTGTACGATTAGTCTTCGTGCATCAATTGCAGCGTAGCTGGATGTTTCCCACAGAAGTTGAGATGGTGTTCGATTGAACAGGTCTGCCAGGGGAGTAAAGTGTAAAGCGCCTTGAGCAGTCCTGAGGATTGGTCCGGACACTGCGCTATATAAGAACTTACCTTTACTTTTATGTCGTGTATGCTAAACTGTATAGGCTTAGACCTTAATTGCATAATTTAGGTATAACATTTGCCATCAGCCTGTACCCTACACAGCCATGGTCATGATATAAGGTAATAAATTATAGGTCGAGGCTTGGGAAAAACAAACATATTGTTGTTGATAACGTAACCTTAACTTAACCCACAACCCTGAAACTAACCCATGGCTATGTCCCTGTGCCCATGGCATACATAGCCATGGCATAAGCATAGTCATGGCATAGCCATAGGCCATAGCTGTAGCCATGACATAGTCATAGGTTATAGGCATTGCGGGCATAACAGGCAGTCTTAGTATCAGATTAAGACTAGTCTCAAACTAAGCCTAAGGCTAAACCTAAACAAGGTGGAAGAAGTGTTGCAGCCGGGGGGGGGGGCATGGATGTCATGCAAGTCACAGTGTCAGTCAGTGACACTGTCACTGACAGTGTCAGTGAACACGCTAGAGCCTAGCCCTAGGCTATCCATCATCCATGTGTGGGCCACAGGATGACAGATCAGATGGGTACAGCGACCACGTCCAACCATTGCTCTAACCCTGCAGGTGTACATGTAAAAAGTACATTAGTCCAATGCAAATGGTAATTCCAATGGGCAATATCATTCGGAACTTACAGTCACCGGGGCACGCTGCAACTTCCGACGACCGAATATTTCAGTAAGATTGCTGGAAAATTTGCACGTGACTCAATATGACCCATATAGGGCACCGCGCATGCGCACAATTGAAAATCGACCATATATTTCAAGACGAAATGTTTCAGTACAGCGCCATTACCGTAGAACGGCTGCTATCACCGGTTCCTGCCCTTCCCAGTCCGCCGTTCGTCAAACTGGGACTACTATTCTAGTTGACGACGCTCAGTAAACCTACATGTTTTGGCCAACCGCTTGTTTGCGTTTGTAATGATTATGTTCTCAGTTGATTATGCTACCATCCATTACGTAAGTTTTGCCTGCATGTTGTGAGATGTTTATATCCACACTCCCATAGCAAGTGCAGCAGTTTACGACGTAAATAATCGCCGAATTTTCTTGTGTAACTTGTTCAAAATGTTACGTCCGCAAGGTGCATGGATTGGCATTATAATAGTTGTTCAAGAATACAAAAGTGTAATTCCGCTTCTGTATCGAACGATATATGAGAAACCAATAAATCTGCCGGCGTATTCACATACATGTCGAGTAAAACTACAGTTGCAAAAGGTTGGTTTGTATTAACTCTTTTAAGTGCACAACACCAAAAGTTGCCTTTTGTTGTGGACAAAAGGCTTTACTCTGAAACATCTTTTGAGCGTTTTTTTGCATTTTTATTTTCCGATGGTCATATCCAGAATCTACGGTCGCGTATTGGAATTTAGAGATGTCCACCGTGAGTTTCTTTGATTTCAGTTACGTCGGCGCCAGCGGCGACGACAACAACGATGACGACGGCGACGACGGCGACGGCGACGGCGGCGACGGCTGCGGCGACGGCTGCGGCGACGGCGACGGCTGCGGCGACGGCTGCGGCGACGGCTGCGGCGACGGCTGCGGCGACGGCGGCGACGACGACGGCGACGACGGCGACGACGACTACGGCGACGACGGCGACGACGACTACGGCGACGACGACGGCAACGACGACGGCAACGACGACGGCGGCGACGACAACGGGGGCGACGACGACGACGACGACGACGACGAC
>CM034532.1:13858708-13874379 GCA_020002185.1 Paraescarpia echinospica | reverse complement strand
GTGAGTGAGTGAGTGAGTGAGTGAGTGAGTGAGTGAGTGAGTGAGTGAGTGAGTGAGTGAGTGAGTGAGTGAGTGAGTGAGTGAGTGAGTGAGTGGGTGAATAAGTGAGTGAGTGAGTGAGTGAGTGAGTGAGTGAGTGAGTGAGTGAGTGAGTGAGTGAGTGAGTGAGTGTGTTGTGTATAAAAACAAATATCCATGCTCTCTCACGTAGATTAAAAGCGTGCGAACACACGCGTATGTACGCAAGCACGTACACATAATCACGTTCATGCATACGCGTACACACACACACACACACGCACGCACACACACACACACACACACACACACTCACACTCACACTCACACTCACACTCACACACACACGTTCAAATAACGTATGCGATTGGTCGACTATGTCATTTGACGACAACCAATGGGCGAATGCGTAAGACGGCGCCGTCCAATGGTCGATGGCGTAACATACCTGCGCATGGGGTGGATGATGGCGAAATAACGTTCGACGGAGATGGCGGTGAGGATGGTGATGGAGGCCGTGTAGCTCATCGCCTGCACCGAGTAGTAGATCTTGCACATCGCCTACGGACAGCGGCAGGGAAGTATTAGTGGTTCGCCATGCGAGGGGAGGGGGCCGGGAGGAGGGGGAGAGGAGAAAGAAGGGAGGCAGACAGAGAGGGAGGTGGAAAAGGATAGAAAAGAAGGAAGTATGAAAGAAGGAAGCTGTTTTTATTCTCGACTTGATGCCAAAACACGACTGTTATGCCATGCAATGGGTTCTTCTATTATTTGATGTTACTTCTACAACATTATACTTGCCTTTCGTATATTTGGAGAAAAAAATGTTCTTTCGTTATATCTCAGCTGAGACGACAACGAATATTTTATCTTATGTTATCTTATGGTATCTTATCTGATCTAATTCTAATAACGTTTGGTTCCTAAAAGTAAGCTCAACGTTGGCAAGCGAGCTTTTTTCTGTATCTCCACCGAAAATCTGACATGAACTCCCCATTATTCTAAAATCATTTGAAACTACAGCTGCATTTCATGTAAAAACTCAATATATATTTGTTCGAAATTGTATTCCCACCATAAATCTTCGGCGGACCCTTCCTGTAATGATGTTTTGTGCGTCCCTGTTCACATTATTCGTGTTTGTTGCGCGGCTAACTTCACGTTTTTGAAAACATAGGCGTTACACAAATATATTATTAGTATCACATTGGTGCGGAATCTTTCATACTTACCCTTCCGAGTAGCCAGTAGGGCGACAGATACTGGGAGAGGTTCGGGAGGAGGCAGAAGATGCCGACGCACAAGTCCGCAACGGCCAAGTTCGCCAGGAAGAAGTTCGTTATGGTGCGCATGCGCCGGTGACGCAAAATCACGACGATCACCAGAACATTACCTGGGGATAGAGAAATAGTATACTTTCGGTGTTGATGACAGGCGAACAGCATGACGGGTGTTGTGACAATAATCCCTGTGGAGTACATCTGGCACCTTGACATTTAAAAAAAGAAGAAGAGAAATGTGAAAATTTGTGTTGAGGTCGTGTTTAACTTTTTGGCCGCTTATTTATTATCCTGCCGGTAGTGATAGGATCTCCCTTGCACGAAGACTGAACCCGGCTAATTTATATTATGTATGTTCAATGTAATTTCTCTAAACAAAATTGTAGAATTTAACAAAATAGCTACTGCAGATATAGGCGACATGACAAAAACTAAGTGTTTCACCAAAACTACCGATTCGTAAGTTTTCGGATTGTTTTCATCGGGAACATCAATAGCATGCTGTTACTATCAGTGTCATTAATGCAGTTTTCACCGCAACATCTTTTGGATATGGCTGTCATTTATGAAACGTAATACTCATAAGAAGAAATACCGACAGCGCGAGTTAGAAAGGCCAGCGTTTGCGTGCCAGCCTTTGGAAACCTCCAGAGTGCAACGCGCGAGACGCGCTTCAAACGGACCGCTAAAGGTCAAACGGAAATAATTAATTTTACATTCGCAGCGACGTCAAAATCTGACAGCGATTTAGAACTATTCGTCGAATTGAAACCTGCTTGACGCTATGACGTGAAATGTCAAAATGCAACGATGTTTGTGTTATTTAAAATGTCTGCCCTTTGGGATGTGTGTGCTCGTAGACCATTGTGAATGGGCCCCCTTGATCGTGCCCCCCTAGACTCTTGGATATGTGCCCCGTTCAGGTTAAATAAACTGAAGTTACACCGACGGCACCGCCTCACGTCTTCCGATGTTCACCAGTCTCGCTCAGCGGAGAAGCTGAAGTTACGGCGGCGCAGCAGCGAAATATTTTCGATACCATTTGGTTCGGCAGCCAGTGGAGGGTTTTGTGCCTCCCCCCTAGACTACCCTCTCTGGGTCCGCCCCTGCTCTTAGAGAAAACACTTAAGTGGAAACCAATACGGGAATGTGTCGTGACGTAGATGACACTGACATATGATGTCGTGACAATTAATCTAAGAAAAAATATAAATCGGATATGTTACAGCTGCCAACTGAACTAGTCGGAAACAATAGTAACCTGTCAAACTGACGAAGAATACGCGAGAAACAACGTTGTCAAAATGCAATTTTTATTATTTTTATTTATTCGAAAACAAAGACACTGAACACTACAGTCATCACCAACACACAAAATGCGAACAACAGTTCATCGTATAATGGAATGGCAATAGACTGCACTCATTACTATAATGCCTCACATAATTATTTACACGTTCTGTACTTACACAGTGCTCTTTAGTCCAGGAGCTTTAGGCCAAAATACAATCGAAAGCTAAAAGTCGATAATGACAAGCTGAGTTCTGCACCACAGATCCATTAACTATTGATGTGAATGCTGGCAAAAGTCAAACGTAATATACCTTAAATCGTCACACCTGAAAAACTAATTTTTGACATCAACTACATTGCTCTAGGTTACATAATTCTTAAGATACGGCAATAATAGGCTTTGACCTGCGCCCCCTTTAAAATGGCGAATATATCAATGTCGACGAAGGTTAAATTTAACTATTTTGAAATCGTTCTCCACAAATCTACATACACACGTATACAAATGTCTGCTCTACATAACGTATTTACTAAGATGTGGTGACATTTGTATTGACGGCCGCCATCCTTAAAATGGCGGATGTGAATGTCTGAGAAGGTGAAATGTCATCGGATATAGAATGGTTGAAAATCCCACCGTAGATGTAAACATATGTGCCTTATAGTCCTAAAGATTTAGAAGAATACAGTATGTTTATGGCGTTTCCGCAATTTCGGACGCCATCTTAAATTATGTGGTTAACTCAAGGAGTATTCCTGGGGGACTTTAAGTATGTTACTTCAGACACTTCCATGGATCTTTGGTGCAAAAATCAGCTTATTCTTATCGACTTTAGGTTTGACCCAAAATTTGTGGACTATTTGCGATTTGTCTTCACAGGCAAATCTGTGTGCTTCTGGTAGTTTATTGCTGCCAGTAAGTTGTGTTTCCGGTACATCGGGGAGCTGAAATAAATAACTTTCAGTGGTTAGTTTTCATAAGCTGGATAATTAATAACAGGAACCATTGCAATGACTCGTATAATCTATTATTTTTATAATAAATGAAAGAACGAATCAAAAAATTAACGATAGAACGAAAGAACAAACGCCAATGATTAGCAAACATCAATCATAAATATTAAAAAAATACCAATATTACTTTTGTTGGGCTGTTTACTAGCTTTTGGTGGTGCACTTATTCTGGAAATACCAGTGTATAGACCAAAAACATTCACATTTTAACATTCCTACACATTTCACAAGTACGATATATTAGCAACTACCTGTTTGTCGCATTACAGCATGCTACACCTGACACTGCGTCAACGCCAACGGACACCCACTTACATATGTATTATATAAATAAGTGATAAGCAATATAAAGGACAACGGCCTTGCCATCCATTGTTTACGGTCGGTAAGCTGACATAGGCCTCCCTACAGACCACAGTGTCACTGGCGAAATCATTTACGCAGCTAAACTTAAAACAGTATTATTGTCCTAAGCGACATGCCACCTGTTTGTTTGTTCTTTCCATAATTCGACGTCGTTCCAATAACTTTTATGCGTATATTTTGTTCAAAACACATTGCTGTCAGGTGTAAAGAAACAGACGATATCACTTATTTACAAGCGTCCTTAGTATTGTATGTCATACGATATGTCGCCGACTGAGTCTGACTCTGAGTGAGTCAAG
The DNA here is from genome assembly GCA_020002185.1 of Paraescarpia echinospica. Lineage (NCBI taxonomy): Eukaryota > Metazoa > Annelida > Polychaeta > Sabellida > Siboglinidae > Paraescarpia > Paraescarpia echinospica. The sequence continues at coordinate 13,870,112 of CM034532.1, read as the reverse complement.
CAGCAGCCACTCTGTAAATCTGCATTATATGAAATGTTTATATTGGCCTAAATCATACTACTGCATTTTGTTCATTCACTCCCTATTTCAGCATCATTTTAGGCATACATATCGTTCAAAAACTAGTGGGTATCACATCACCTTTAGTTGCAACGAAAAAAAATGTACTGACAAAAAAACTCCTTGCTCGAGCGTGTGGTATCATAAACCTTCATAATATCCTACCACAGTACACAGTAGTACTTTATGTATAGTATATTATTACAGGCAGATATCTTACCTTTTTTCTGCTTCGAAAACAGCAACATCAGGACCTGGCGATTTTCTGTTTTGGGAATTCCTTGTCGAACAACAACGACCCGACCGATTTGACGCCATGATGTCAACACTCGGGCCAGTTTCATGAAGCGGTTAAGAACGTTCTTAAAGCTAAGATGATTGTCTTAGTAAATGACGTGATTTTTTTAATATAAGCGAACATAGGAATTTACGCAAACACGTGACGCTAAGGAATTGCGTAACTTTAAGTACGCTTCGTGAAACCGGCCCCTGGGGACAGCTCTACGCAAATACCGCGCACTGACGGTCACGCAGGCGCCTCCCGAATTGCGGACAAAAACCTTCATTATAGACTGCCACTTTCTTGCTCAGTGACGCCTCCTGTCCAAATAGAGACTCCTTGCGACTAAGGACCGTCTAACATCCTGAACGAACCTAAAACTGGTATGAACCCTTAACGTAAAAGGAATTTCAAATAAAAACTAAAAGGACTACTTTTCTTTCGAAGAGTCGTAGATGAATCTTTGAGAATTGCCTAAGATGCAAACTGTCTAGAAAGAAAATGTTAGAATACCCACACACATAGACTCCAACATACAATGACACATACATACGTACGTACGTTCATGAATGTGTGCATTGTGTGCGCGTGTGTGCGCACGCGCGCGTGCGTGTGCGTGAGCGTGTAAGTGTGTGAATACATGCATACATACATATATACATACACACAGATACAGATACAGGCACAGGCACACGCACACGCACACGCACACGCACACGCACACGCACGCACGCACGCACGCACACACACACACACACACAGTTATTTGGAACTAAAAAAATTATATTTTTTATATAATGGAATTTCCCAGTCTGCTTCAGCTGTGACATGCTCAAGATGCGTAACTTGACGCAAACTATTAAAACTACGATGTCAAATACCAATTGGCGCGTTACGTTTATTGTACTCAGACCGCCGATCGTGTTTACGAAACTATGACGTCATAGTAGAACTACTCGCGTTAAGATAACTGCACGTAGGCCGTCGATCGTGATCTTGAATCGAGAAGTGTCATTCCTAACCAAACAATATACACTACTAACTAGACCCTACGACCATTTCATGCCCCTGGCTCCGAGTAAGCATTTCAGTTACGGTAAAATACGAAAGTCAAACGGAAGAGCAAATGCGCACTCGTACAAATGTCTTGCCTGCGTGATGTCGTCAGAAACGTAGGACTGGTGTCACTGTTGACAGTTTAACGACCTTGTTGACTAAAACTACGTCCACCTTACGGCAGGTTGTTGCAGCAGGCGTCTGAATGCATCATTGCACCCATGTTGACTGTCGCCGAATCAATGAAATGCTGATAGATATGTCCATTCACGTCACACAATAAGCAAACATTGGAAACGACATGCCCTAGATCCCAAAGTGTTTCAGTGAATCAAAATGAAGAACGGCCAAGTGTACTGCGTTGTACGCTCCGAGCAGTCATTATCCGCCCGCCATTGTCAGCAGTCAATTTGCAAATTAAATCATTTATTTCATAGACGTGCACACGGACAGTCGCCGGACTGATTGACTTTGACGTACTGACTTCGTTAGTTCACGGAGGAACGGATCACAGTCACTTCCGCAATGGATGCATAGGACTATGTCTAAGCTATTTAGGCGTATTTGAGATGTCTTTGACTACGGAAGTGAAAGTATTATATTCTTGGCAGTATACATACCAACGTCCACATTAACATTGACAGCACTTTATAAGCCTTTGTAACTAACAACATGTAATGTCTATACGTTGGAAAGACATTATTTGGTGTCAACATTGAAATAAACTGGAAGTTAAATACTATTTTCCTATCTTACTCCACGAAAATACTTTTAAATCAAATATGAATATCATAATTCGTATGAACATAGTTACTAGCAACAGTGCATTCACACATAGGTGTTTAATAAATGGTGTACACTTCGTCGCATGCAAAGAATACAGCGATGCCGTATATCAAATAATGTCCGTGTAATTTATAAACTTGTGTAATCATTATGTTCTGCACCGCAAGCATCCTCTTAAGAAGGTGTATCAACATTTAATGCATCACCGGGAACATTACTAAACCGACATCTTCTGTTTCTCGTTTTAGCATAATGCCAAAACTGCATGAAATAAATATGATTCAGATTGCATTTAATAAACCCCTAAATCCTGGAATTACCCTTTTTACGTTCGGCGTGTTCTCCTGAATCGCACAATCAGGGCAGCAAGTGGGACGAAGTACAACGATTCAGCGAACTTCCTGACAACGTGTTGTCATCCTCTACGATAACGAAGCGGCTAAATGACGTATTGCGATCTGACGAAAACTCATATTTAATAAGGCATGCATCGGACCGTTAGCGGGAACCATTTGGCGGAGGTCATCAATTACCCGCCAACTCCGGAATGATTCGGGTTGTCACCGTGCTGGCACACGCACGTCCGCACACACGCACGCACACACAATATACATAAAGGGGGGTACACATAGAAGAGAAAGAGAGAGAAAGAGAGGGAAACACACACACACACGCGCGCACGCACGCACGCACAAACATACAAACACACACACATACACGCTCGCAAGCACGCACGCACAGACTCGCGCGCACACCCACACGCACACGTACACACACACACACACACACACACAAACACACACACACACACACACACCACCACCACCACCACCACCACCACCACCATCTAGAGCCTTATTGCTTTGTATAACAATCGTGTTTATTCTTCCTGGTGAAGTGCGCCATCATTTGGACTCGGGTTTGACGTCATTGACGATATAACAATGATCATTAACATATAACCGTCATTACCGTTTCTGACTTAACTTCTTGTTTTCTTAGAAACATACTTAGAGGTAATCCTCTGCAGAAACATTTCCATGAATTATGTTTCGGAAAAATGCTCGGCCAATAACACATCCGTTTCCTCGTCACCAGATGAGCAGTTTAACTGCAGCGAACGGGAAGTCCAAATCTCTACAGAGTCTTCCACGTCATCGTTTGTCTGAACCGGAGAGGATTCCCGAGTTTGTTTTAGCGTTAATGTTTTTACCTAAGTGTTCTTTTTGAATTATGTTACGATCGCATGCCCACGTCAATTGTGTAATTGATTCTCATTATCATCTGATAAAATATATATTATTAGTTTTTATTCTAATTGCGAAATGACGCGTTCAAAAACACCGCAGGCCTAAATCAGTACAAACACAGATGACACGTAGATCCATCGAACAACGGTACGCAATTAAGTGAAGTTCCGTCGTACGAATGTTCTTAAATTCTTACGATTAGATTTGAGCCAAAATTACGGATAAATCCGGATCCTGACAAAGTGACCTTTTTGCACTCTGTACATATATTTAAAAGAACTAATTATATAAGTTAGTTTCACTATCATAATTATGATAAATTGTTAAAAGGTAGCAGTTCCGCTGACATTGAAATGCTACTCGAGTAAAGTTGGTACTTCAACTCAACAACAAAGACACCAGTGCGTCACGGTCGCACGATGCGTCCCCAAAGTACAAAACCATCGCAACCAGTTGTGTCAAGTACAGAAGGTTTGTATGATGCACTTGACGATATCCTCAACGCCAGAAGTAGTATAAAGTTTTTATGATGCACTTGACGATATCCTCAACGCCAGAAGTAGTATAAAGTTTTTATGATGCGCTTGACTATATCCTCAATGCCAGAAGTAGTATGAAGTTTTTATGATGCGCTTGACGATATCCTCAACGCCAGAAGTAGTATAAAGTTTTTAAGATGCGCTTGACTATATCCTCAATGCCAGAAGTAGTATAAAGTTTTTATGATGCGCTTGACGATATCCTCAACGCCAGAAGTAGTATAAAGTTTTTATGATGCACTTGACGATATCCTCAACGCCAGAAGTAGTATAAAGTTTTTATGATGCACTTGACGATATCCTCAACGCCAGAAGTAGTATAAAGTTTTTATGATGCGCTTGACTATATCCTCAATGCCAGAAGTAGTATGAAGTTTGTATGATGCACTTGACGATATCCTCAACGCCAGAAGTAGTATAAAGTTTTTATGATGCACTTGACGATATCCTCAACGCCAGAAGTAGTATAAAGTTTTTATGATGCGCTTGACTATATCCTCAATGCCAGAAGTAGTATAAAGTTTTTATGATGCACTTGACGATATCCTCAATGCCAGAAGTAGTATAAAGTTTTTATGATGCGCTTGACGATATCCTCAATGCCAGAAGTAGTATAAAGTTTTTATGATGCGCTTGACGATATCCTCAACGCCATAAGTAGTATAAAGTTTTTATGATGCGCTTGACGATATCCTCAACGCCAGAAGTAGTATAAAGTTTTTATGATGCGCTTGACGATATCCTCAACGCCAGAAGTAGTATAAAGTTTTTATGATGCTCTTGACGATATCCTCAACGCCAGAAGTAGTATAAAGTTTTTATGATGCGCTTGACGATATCCTCAACGCCAGAAGTAGTATAAAGTTTTTATGATGCGCTTGACGATATCCACAACGCCAGAAGTAGTATAAAGTTTTTATGATGCGCTTGACGATATCCTCAACGCCAGAAGTAGTATAAAGTTTTTATGATGCACTTGACGATATCCACAACGCCAGAAGTAGTATAAAGTTTTTATGATGCGCTTGACTATATCCTCAATGCCAGAAGTAGTATAAAGTTTTTATGATGCGCTTGACGATATCCTCAACGCCAGAAGTAGTATAAAATTTTTATGATGCACTTGACGATATCTTCAACGCCAGAAGTAGTATAAAGTTTTTATGATGCGCTTGACGATATCCTCAACGCCAGAAGTATTATAAAGTTTTTATGATGCGCTTGACGATATCCTCAACGCCAGAAGTAGTATAAAGTTTTTATGATGCACTTGACGATATCCTCAACGCCAGAAGTAGTATAAAGTTTTTATGATGTGCTTGACGATATCCTCAACGCCAGAAGTAGTATAAAGTTTTTATGATGCACTTGACGATATCCTCAACGCCAGAAGTAGTATAAAGTTTTTATGATGCGCTTGACTATATCCTCAATGCCAGAAGTAGTATAAAGTTTTTATGATGCGCTTGACGATATCCTCAACGCCAGAAGTAGTATAAAGTTTTTATGATGCACTTGACGATATCTTCAACGCCAGAAATAGTATAAAGTTTTTATGATGCGCTTGACGATATCCTCAACGCCAGAAGTAGTATAAAGTTTTTATGATGCGCTTGACGATATCCTCAACGCCAGAAGTAGTATAAAGTTTTTATGATGCACTTGACGATATCCTCAACGCCAGAAGTAGTATAAAGTTTTTATGATGCGCTTGACGATATCCTCAACGCCAGAAGTAGTATAAAGTTTTTATGATGCGCTTGACGATATCCTCAACGCCAGAAGTAACATAAAGTTTTTATGATGCACTTGACGATATCCTTAAATCTAGAAGTAGTATAAAGTTTTTATGATGCACTTGACGATATCCTCAACGCCAGAAGTAGTATAAAGGTAGAAACTACATCGCGTAATCTGGGCCGTAGTCCGGTTTCTTCAAAGCGGGTTTGTATTGATCGTAGGGGCGTACGTGTCAACCAAACGAGTCGGCGTTTTACAAGACACACCTACATCTACTAGTAAGCTCACAAAACCCCTGCAACTGTATGTAAGTACAGTGTACATTCATATAGGACCTAGTGGGTCCAGTGATACACTGCCTGCTCGACGTCTCTCACACGCCCGACCGGGAAGCAACTCCGGCCGCAGGGAGCAAGCTCCAGTGGGTTAGAGATAGAGACCACCACTCCGTGAGTCCACGACAGGTTACACATTTACTGTGAGGGATCTTTTACTTCCCCCGGCACACACGCCAGATAGATGGAATCAGCGGCGTTTGGTTTCTCTTCCGAAAGACACAGGCAACGTGAGGTGAACGAAATTGCCCAGGTTTCGAAATGATGACAGGTAATATCGAACCACCGTCCCTGCGATCGACTGTCCAGCACTCTACCGCGCGACCACCGCTCCCACACCCGCAACGGTACCCGCTGTAAGTTGTCCTCCTTCAGCCGCATCGAAAACCTCCAACTACTACCCTCGAGGTTTGGCTGGATCAGTCGTTTCGTACGGCTTACCTGCGCTTGGCTTCGTAAGTCCAACATGTTTAAATGGATGGCAGTTCGTTTCCAAATACGGTCCTGCAGCACTCAAACATATTCCGGACGACGGCATACAGTTATGTATTACTGCGGTAACTTTGGCGACAGTCTGGTAGTTAAGATGAAAAGCACGTGATAGTGGTAACTGCTGTGTTGACTGTTTGCTCTATGAATGGATGTAAGCTAGTATTACAGAATGCAGCAACCCCGCCTTGTCCTTGACAGTTCGGGTCCACCCGTAAGCTGCTAAGGAAGGACCCGAAACGTTGATGATAATCGCATCTTCATATTAACACGCTAACTGTTGATCAATGTAAGAGCATCTCCTCCGAGGCGTCGAGTTCCATTCGTCTCTTTCTTTGCTAATTAGCTTCCGTGTGCCATTAGCCTCTGATCTATGAATTCGCGGTTCATTTAAGAAAACACAACCTAATTATTTTGAGTTTTTCTTACTTGTTTTGATATGCTTTTTTTTAAACGGCCTTTCTGCTACCTGAGACAATTAACTAATGATCAGTTCTCCAGGCGGCGCCACTGTAAACCGATGGAGTTTTGTTCAGTGTGTAGGTTATCTAGTATATGAATGTTTACAAAAGAAGACACTCAAATGCATATCCGGCGTGTTTTCTGGATCACGTGCGCGCACATTCGACTTCGCCCCGTTCGACTTTGCTCGACGGCGCAGCCACAATTAAAACAAACCAACCAATCTCGTTTCCGGTTTTTTGGTTACGCGCTCGTGTCTCGCGGCATGCGACACACGCACTCGTTGCGACGGGAATAGCGAAAATTAGAAATAAACGTGAGCCGCTTCCGGCGTGCAATGGCTGCGGATTTGAGCCGTGGTATTAACTGGTCAATGACTCCGTATTGTTAGATGGTTAACGAGCGTTGGGGAGATTGTGTGCCAGTGAGGTATGATGCATTGGTGCTGTCTTACGCCACGTCGCTCCCCGGGTCAATGTAGGTGGATTATCCTAATTTGTCTGTCTGCCCTGACCACGGTGCCGTCGACGGGCGACGGTATCTGTTTTCTGGATTTTTGGTCATTTCGTCGGCGTATACTGGGTTTTAATGATTCAGTTACGATCAATAAATAACGGATATTTTTGTGTAATGCTTTGTAGTCTGCCTCGTAAACGCACAGTCTGCTTAAATACAAATTATAAACTTGTTCTCTAAAGTGTGTAAATTAAAAACTTTTTCTCTAAAGTATGCCCATTAAAAACGATCTCTAAGATATGCAAATTATTTTGTTTTCTTCTAAAAATTTGCAAAATGAAAACAATTTCTAGACACATTCCGGAACTGGAGACCGTAATTGAGAAAAACGCCTTCTTCAAGAATTAATGTGCAACATGAAAACAATCTCTAGAAATATTCCGGAATTGGGAGACCATAGTTATGAATCAGGCATAAGAGAATGGTGTTTAACAAACTTTAACAAACAAAGGGATTAGATGAAAGTTTCCAAGATTCTAATCCGTTACTGCCGCCATTTTTGTAAACTGTGTTATAGCATAAGGCGACACTATAACTTACATCGACGGCGTACATACCGATACGTTTTCGTTTAATCACCAATGAGTTATTGGTGCATTTGTTGTTTGTCAGCCTTTAAACGGTCATCAACCCTCTGTCGAAGTTTATGACCTATGACATCACAGCAGGAACAGGTCACAGAAGAGTCAACGTTTCAAGCCACCATGACACCTCGCCGCAGAACCTCTCCGCGTTGAGAGGAACACTTGTAAGGAACACATGATTGACAGGTGACATTCATAGTAATAGTCAAATACGAAAATAACCGCGCCAAAATGAGCAGTAGACCCTACTCAATCTTCCACTACACACTGTCTCAGACTGACTCTGTTGAAACACTATCGCTGTGGCCAATATTCGTTGGTCCGAATCAATTTACCGTACGTATGTTTAATATAACATGTCACCCTAACTTAACTCTTCTTTCAGATATCCATATTCTAAAACTGTAACTGTATTTGAGCAGATTTGGGCAAACAAATAGTTAGAAAAGTTGTTTTAGTGCAGAACTTGTGATTATGACAAAATAGGTACCGGTTCGGGGAAGGACGCTAGCGCCATAAACTGCGTTACATTTGGCAAGAAGCTGACAACAATACTGTTATCTGAATAGTATATAAAGTCGGTTTTAATTGACTGCCAGTTAAGCCATTTTCATTCCATAAGTTAGCCTCTTACTACCACGAGTGCTGGACATAAGAGATTACACGTTGAGAGGTCACCTATTTTGAGAGAACACACGGGGAATACAGACCTTGAAAGATCACCCACCACACCACGTGTCACAAGAGACGTGATCACTGTTGTTAGAGTTCGTCTTTTATAAGAGACCACTGTCGTTGGATAGTACTAGTCACCTGTTGTAGACGGTCATCTACGTATGCCTGTGCGTATACTATACCATCTGTGTTTAATTGAAAATTAATTTATTGAGAAAACAAATGTTTTTCATGATGTGTCAAAAACTGAGTGAAGTTAGACATCGCAAAGTATAAAACATAGGCAAACTGTTGAAACATACATCACCCACACACACGCACACACGCATGCACGCATGCACGCATGCACGCATGCACGCACGCAAGCACACACGCGCACACACACTCGAACACACACACGGACACCCACACACACACGCACGCACGCACACGCACACGCGCACACGCGCTCGCGCGCACACGCGCACACGCGCACACACACACACATACACACACACACTTCGCATGCGTTACAAATACTATTTCAAGAGTCTATGATAATGTTTAGTACGCATTCTCCAAACAACAAATAAATGACCAATGTACGTTCTCCGGTAGACTATGTGACGACGAAACTAACAAATAACAACACTAAAGAGTCTCTAGTCACGGCGTCGCGCCGGCCCCGTCACAGACCGACTCTAATGAATTGTTGCACGCTGCTTTATGAGTTAATAATGCAGTCGTTGACTCGGCCACTTCAAAGGGAAGCTATCGTAACGACATCGTCATTGTGGCTCGCACACACCCCGCTGTTGCTCGATGGCGCACGCGAGAGATTGTTGTGTTCCGTTTCTCGTTGTCTTGTCGCCTTTCTCGGTGTTATTTAGGACGGTTTCAGGAAGAACTTTGAACCCGGCCATTCACGACGACATGGGAATGTCCTCGCGTGCGAGAAACGGTGCGGAACGCGTACTCAATCAGTACGTCCGTGTTCCTGTATATTTTACACCTCTGACAGTCGTACGTTACACCAGGTGACGGAAGCTTAGCTGTGTGAAATGAGGCAGAACGTGATTGTCTTTGATATACACCCCGTGTGTCCAGTCTCGTTGGGCAAAGAAGGACAATGACGTTAGACCACCAGGGGTGTGACCACAATCAATTTGGACGGTGGTTCTCGTTGTAACGTTTCTTCGAAAATGTTTGCCACCGTTTTCTTTATAAACTTTCAATAAGACGTAAATCACATGAATGCTATTGTATGTATTTCTTGAATGTGATATACGACGTTTTGTCTTCTACAGAAAAACACACACGCACCTACACACTTGCACGCACGCTCGCACATATTCGTTCACTTACAGACTCATACACGCACATAGCCACATACACGTAGACACACACACGCGTACACACACACGCACACGCACACACACGCACGCACGCACGCACGCACACGCACACACGCACACACGCACACACGCACACACGCACACACGCACACACGCACACACGCACACACGCACACACGCACACACGCACACACGCACGCACGCACACACACACACACACATACACATTCTTACTCACTCACTCACTCACTCAGACACACAATCACTCACTCACTCATTCACTCACTCACTCACTTAATAACTCACTCTCTCGCAACCATGCACGCTCGCGCGCGCACACACACACGCACGCGTACACGAACACACGCACGCACGCGCGCATACACACAACACACACACACATACGCACAACACACACACAAACACACACACACAATCGTTTTTCATTCAGCCAATGACAGATGAATCGCGCTGGCGGTCTGTTTCCTGTTAATCACAACCGCTTTTGTGTTTTACGGACATGAAGCGAACAGAAATTCTATTTTGTATTAATAAATTATGCTGTACCACGCTGGTGGCAAACAGGCGATTCGCGGGAGCAATGTCTCAACATCACGTCATGCTTTACCTGTGCTGCCAACCTGTAGTACAATAGCAGTGTTGAGTTTTGACAAAATGATCAATCTTGCAACGCAGTATAGTGGTGATGGTTACGTTTGAAAAGACCCACAACAAATTGCTGATATTGTGACATCTCACTCACCCAGTCTTCTTCGTGTCCTTAGTGGCACATGAGGCATCAGTAAGAGAGCGCAACTGCCGTCGGTCGACAGCCCGTGTTTTGATCGTACTCCACGTCAGCTGGCAGGCCTTCATTTCCTTTGCCAGTGCCCGTATCCATGTATCTTCGTCTCTGTCTTCCGTCCGCTGTCCAGCATGCGGCTATATCGGGGAGTGCACCATTGGGCAATCCAGCAAATGTGCCCTAGCCACCTCCGTCTTCGTCTCTTGATCTTTGTAGCCAGGGATGTTGAATCTGTCTGGCGGAGCAGTTCTTCATTGATGATAGAGTTAGGCCAAACTACCACTGTACTATTCCGGAGACCCTTGTTCTCGAAGGTATTTAGCCTGCGTGTTAGTCTTGCTGTCAGCTTCCAGTACTCAAGCCACAGAGAAGTTCACTGAGGAAGTTACTATTTTATTTGTGGTATCTACCGAACAAGTATTTCGTAAGTGATTACATGACCTTAATTAACTTGACCTGACGCACTTATATAGTTTCTTCCTCAATACTTGGT
>CM034532.1:13841208-13853708 GCA_020002185.1 Paraescarpia echinospica | reverse complement strand
CAGGGCGAAAGATAGAGGGGAGTGGAGACGGTGTTGGAGACAGAAATTACGTCATTGACCACATCATTCTATGAAATAAATGTCTATCTATTCAAGGTTTTTTTTTATTAACTCAATAATGTAACTTTTATACGGTGTGCGGTGGACGTTGATGGGATTTAAATTTATTTATAACTATTATACAATTAATATTTTGTTTAATTGAAATATCTGGAGTGGACCATTTTGGAAGCAACAGAAATGCACTCTTGTTATATACGTTGTTTGTTACACGTGTGATGTCATACATTGTGTGTTATATTTGGTAGCAGGTTATACGTAGTTGCGCATATCACAGTGAGAAAAGAACAACGTATACAAAAGACCCAAAGATAGTTTCAAGAAATGAACGTATCGTATTCAACTCACTGGTCCTGCCTCTCTCTCTCTCTCTCTCTCTCTCTCTCTCTCTCTCTCTCTCTCTCTCTCTCTCTCTCTCTCTCTCTCTCTCTCTCTCTCTCTCTCTCTCTCTCTCTGTCTAGGCATATGTTTCTTTATCGACATGCGTGCGTGTATGCGTGCGTTCGTGCATGTATGCATACATGTGTATATCCTCCACGGAATTATTGTCGTACGACCCAGAAGAAATCATCGTAGCCTAACACTTTTCACGCCTCGCCAACAGCGTGCTAAAGTGGCCCGTTGACACGTTCGTCAATTCAGTTATGTCAAAGCACTATACGCAAAACTGGGACTGCTTGGGGATACACAAACGACGTCCTGTGTACGAGCTGATTGAGTTATTAGATTTACAATAGGTTCGTCACCGACTCGTTTCGACTAAGAAGGCAAAAATGGACGGAAACATACCTAATGGAATTGTACGGTTGGTGTGGTGTTGGTACTGGTGGTGTTGGTGGTTGTGGTGGTGGTTGTGGTGGTGGTTGTGGTGGTGGTTGTGGTTGTGGTGGTGGTGGTGGTTCTGGTTGTGGTGGTGGTGGTGGTTGTGGTGGTTTTAGTGGTTGTGGTGGTGGTGGTGGTGGTTGTGGTGGTTGTGGTGGTTGTGGTATTGGTGGTGGTTGTGGTGGTTGTAGTGGTTGTAGTGGTTGTGGTGGTTGTGGTGGTTGTAGTGGTTGTGGTGGTTGTGGTGGTTGTGGTGGTTGTGGTGGTTGTGTTGGTTGTGTTGGTTGTGTTGCTTGTGTTGGTTGTGGTGGTTGTGGTGGTTGTGGTGGTTGAGGTGGTTGTGGTGGTGGTGGTGGTCGTTGTAGCTGTGGTTGTGGTGGTGGTGGTGGTGGTGGTGGTTGTAGTTGTGGTTGTGGTTGTGGTTGTGGTGGTGGTTGTGTTGTGGTTGATGATTAGGCGAAGGTACTGGACGCGGGGTGGAAATAGAGCATGTTTTACAATATACCTGATTAAATCAACGGTTTTCTGCGAACCGGTAACAAGTTCCTTTTTCCAGTCGCCATTATCTGGGTTGGTAATGCACACTGACAGACACGTGCATTTAATTGATGTCTTGTTGACGTTTCGAGTGAATGATTAAAAATGTACCCAGAAAGATGTCAGCAAGTTCATTACGTAGAATCGCTGCACTACATGCGGAAAAAACATTCAGAACTAATCAGGTTAAATGATTATGCTTATATGATAAAACGTGGCAGAATCTTCTTCCGCTTACAGACGTTCTAGGAATGTCATCAATGAAATCCCTACACTTCTTCAAACCAGCGACATTTCAAAAGTTCCAGTCTGACAGAATGCAGTAACAACTTCTACTTCAACTTCCAGTCGAATGGAACATCGATTAAATTGCCGTTTTTGGAACTACATCATGTAGGCCTACGTCATGTAAGTCATATAAATCATGTATGATACTTCATGTTTGAATGAAGCTCTAGTGTTCTCTGTTTGCCTCAGTCAGTCTATAAACTCACGCCCCTAAGATGAGGGGTGCGAAGGAGGTGTTCGCCTCATTCAACAGCACCCCCCTCCCGTGTTCCGAAGTCATGTCCGACAAGAGCTAGAGGATATGCAAGTAGAAGTAAAAAAACGCACACCCTAAAATCAACCACGCTACAGGACTGCGAGAGCTTACTCGTATTAGTAACTTCATTCAGTTATTTATAAATTACGCAAATTTTGCGCTTGCTCTGCAAATCAAATCAACATATTATCAATTGACTGAAAAGCATATTCCTAGTGTCACTAATTTGTAAGTGCGTATTCTAAAACATGGTAGGAAGGTATTTTTATTAATAAAATTGGGAGTAAATCATCCAAAATCATAGTAAATCACCCAGGACCATCCACGAGTTCAACTTTCTTTTAAAAAAACGCACCCCCCAAAAAAATCAAACACGGGCCTGAAACTGTGGATATTTGCATGAAACCTGCCGGTAATTACGTCTCAAGTTAAGAGCTGCAAGTCTGTGAATCGAGCCTTCGGCAGATAAATAGTGTCGCATTGCGTGTGCCGACCCAACCAAGCTGCGTTGATAAGCCGCCGGAAATCGCCCCGTCCCAGCCAAAGACTGACTCGCGCAAACGGAAACAGTCCGCGTCGTCAGTCGGACATTATCGGCGTGAGTTGGCGATAGCGTCAGCTTAGACGGATCACGCGCGCAGCGGACGGTGAGAGTTGGTTGGTTCGCGCCAAGCCAACCGCTTACAAAACGCCAGGCCGTGTTTTATGGGCCGCTGATTGGCAGGGCTGGCGCGCTGCCAGGCGCTTTTTTCGCGCGGCGATGCGTTGATCGTGAGACGTCGTCGAAAGAGTTATGGCGGCGACAATTCAAATGGAAGTGGGGCAATTTTGAGGAAGGCGACAGAAAGACGAATTAATCGAGAAACGCTCCAGGATACGAAGGACGACAGTTGCAACTAATAAGCTTCAAGACTTAGTGTATGATTAATTAGTGCTAACGATGATGTGGTTTAGCCACACGTGGACATAGCAATAATAGGGTACTGGTGAAGGATCCTTCTACTAGTTCTAGTAAGTCCGTTTTGTAAAAGTTTTGTTGTTGTCGAACTTTGCTAATAAGATTACTAAGTGGTCATTTTAAAAGCCATGCTGGTAGCGCCGTAGGCAAACATTAAAATCAAGGAACTGGAAACATAATGTTGCTGACTTTATAACGCCAAAATAATCAAAATGATTGGCGGCGCAAAAACATGTATGATCTTAATTGGACTATAAGAGGGACTCTAGACAGGTGGCAAATAATTACAGAGGAAACGTCACATGCTCAAACATACATGTTCACGTACACGCACGCACACACAGACACACACACACACAGACACACACACACACACACGCACACGCACACGCACACGCACACGCACGCACACACACACACACACCAATACGCATGTACGATTGCGTGCAATTTCAAGTACGTGAACGCGCCATGCCTGCACACGTCCACGCGACGGCCGAGGCACGCAGTTTAATGATGGGATAAAACAACGACGACACGCGACTATATCAATCGGACGCTACCTACACTGCACAGCTGTATGGAACATGTTCACAGTCTCGGCTCACAGCTTTACGTACCAAGCTGCTGTTTAATTGAGCGTCCACATAAGAGACAGTTATTTACGCGCGCCGTAAATCATCATTTCCATTGTGTGTGTGTGTTGCGCGCGACCTCCGCGCTGACCAGACGCCGAATGATTCACCGAGATCTCGGCCAGCCACGGAGAGTTGCACCAGGGATGCTGCATTCCACTAAAAAAAGCATTTCTACAGCTACACGGCTTGTTTGAAATATCTCGCATAATATAGTTATGAATACTAGTAGTATGAGTACAAAGCGTGTTTACAAAGACGTATCAGTGGCGGGACGCGCACGCGGTCATATGCACACGCACGCACACGCACGCGCGCACGCGCGCACGCGCGCACACGCTCACCCACACGCACGGTCGCTGGTACGCTCGCGCACACGCGCACACGCGCACACGCGCACGCACACCGTAATGAGTATGATTCCAGATACGGTTTCCTTGTCCATCGCACACCGTCAATGTTTATTCTTCCTAAATCTCAAATATAAGAATACCATGTCAAGGTAACATCCCAGTGGGTGGTCTCTAGTCTCTACCACTGACGTTGATAGTCAGGGTTGAACCAGCCAGGGAGTCAGGCCCTATGTTTTCAGATGTCAGGCGACCCGGGAAATACATTCCTCAACGTGTTATCAGATATTCAGACTCGTTGGTAGTTTTTTTAAATATTATTCCACACCTGAACTCTGAACCAACGTTGGATGTGTCACACACGCACACGCACGCCCGCACGCACGCCCGCCCGCACGCACGCACACCCACACGCACGCACGCACACACCCACACGCACTCAAGCACGCACGCACACACGCACGCACGCACGCACGCACGCACGCACACACACACACACACACACGAAGGGACCATTATAACGATATACACTGAGTGTTTACACTATAAAGGCGGGAGTCATTGGGAAATCACCAGTGGCGCCTAAACGACCAAATGTTTACGGGACAGAGGAAGATAATGCAACTCAACATGTTTGTACACTACGTCATCTGCGTATGGGTCACTGGCGTATAAGTAAGTTGTATATACAAATAACTTTTACATACGAGTAACTTGTACACCAGTTACTTCCATACGACCCATCGCACTATTTTTTTTCAATAATAAACTAATACTTTTTTATTGGGGCCTGGGGCCGCATTCCCAGGCCGTTCTCATCTGCTTATTTCGCCGTCAGAACTAACGCATTCCGCGAAGCTTAAGACCATAACTACGTATACAACCGCACATCAAATATCTGTTTAGTCTGGCCAGTCGTGGTTTGCAACTTCTAGGGTTGCGGATTATGTGTTTGAGGAGAGGCAGCGGAAAAAACTTTCCCAACGTCGAACGGCTATTCGTTCGCAATTTTCTTTCAGGTTTTGAAGGAAATAATAAGTACCATTCACGGCCGACAATTAGATGAACGATATCCATCACTATTTGCATCCAGAATCGTATGATTAAATTAAGCAAAGATCGTAGTTTCTATTAGTCATGTGCAGAGTTACGAAGTTTTGGTAACAAAATTTGTATACTTTGATGTGTGTTATCCGCGACATGCGGTAGGAAGGCTACTGTTTTCGTAAACGCCTACTGTTTTGTTGAAGTATGGATTATGCTGCCAGTCGTTTGTTTCTAAAAACCGGATTGTGTCTACGTACGTAAGGATCCGTCCGTCACTGACACGTGCATGTATGGAAGACTGGCAACTAAAAATGTAAGTCTGTGCGCACCTGAACTGGCGTAGAGCATAGTCTGCGAATGTGCCCTTTCCGTGTACATGAACTGTTATGTTGTTATGGTACAAACATAATTATTATCTTAAAAAATGGAGTAGCGTCTCAACGACGTCACACGTTATTTGACTACCCTGAACGCGGAAGTGACACAGTGAAGTATCCCCAGCACATCGGACGAATCTAGTGATGACTGAACGTTCGCAATCGCATCCCGACAACCAAACCAAACATATACGCACGACATTAATACAGTATACCTGCCGACTCTCCCGGAGTCTCCTCGGGTTTTGGTTTATCTCCCGGTCTCCCGGAACAAATCTCCCGGACTTTCGCCTAAATTATCCAACTGCACCCCCCCCCCTCCCGTCTTCCGATGATATCATCCGAGACAGCGCGACACGGGGATGCGTGCTGAACCGCTGATGAATCTCCGGGAATTAAAAAAGCGTTGGCAAGTAGAACACAGATAGGCGGCACAAGCGGAACCGTCGACCTGGAATCACGATTAATGAACCAAATTTGAAAATGTTTTAATAAAGCTGGTTTATGACAGTCGTAACATACGACTTCCACACCGCGGCAGTTGCAAAACGATTGTCGTAAAACGGACGCGTTAAAACTTGCGCCGTCTCAGCGTAGAGCCTAACGCGCTACCTTGGCGTTCGCACCGTTAACCCGGGCGGGCGGTTCTTGCGCTGTTAATGTGTAAAATTGGTCGTTAAGTCTGCTTATTGTGACGTCGCCTAGCTTTCGCTGAATCAACAGTTATAAAACGAGCCCATTTGTTGACGATTTATTTCAATGTGTTCACTCGATTAGTTGCGGCGTTGCTTTCTAACGCATTGGAGCGCGACACGCAGGGCGAATTTAGGGCGCTGTAAATATCGCGGCTTCCAGGTACACCACGAACGTATCTGTAGAGTGCGTCGTGTAAAAGTAACGAACCACAACGTTCAGCGCACGCACCGCCACATATGCACGCTTGAACACTTGTACACACGTAATATTAATACATAGTTTGATTTAACCATAAGGTATGGGTATACTGTTAGGTATGATTAAGATTCACAAATTAAATAGCATGTCGAAAGCGCACGCAAGCAAGCACGACCGCAAAGACCCACGCACACATGCCCGCACATCTGCACGCACGCACTTTCGCACGCAAGCACGCGCACGCGCACACCTGCACGCACGCATGTTCGCACGCATGTAAACACATGCATACGCACACATGCAAGCAAGCAAGCACACACTCACACAACGCATACACGGACGCGCGCGCGCGCGCGCGCACACACACACACACATACACATACACATACACATACACATACACATACACACACACACACGATCGATAGCGAAAGAGGTAAACACACAGAAAGTGAGTGGGTGAGTGAGTAAATAAGTGAGTGAGTGAGTGAGTGAGTGAGTGAGTGAGTGAGTGAGTGAGTGAGTGAGTGAGTGAGTGAGTGAGTGAGTGAGTGAGTGAGTGAGTGAGTGAGTGAGTGAGTGAGTGAATGAGTGAGTGAGTGAATGAGAGAGGGGGAAGAGGGCGAGAGAATGGACAAACGGATGAATGAACGAACAAGCAAACGACAGAGCGAGAGATTTGTTCCGCAAAATACTCAAATATAAATAGTCATAATAACCACCAACGTTGATTTCCCTGCGGTGTTCACCGAACAAAATGGAGCTTATCTGTAACTCTTGCATGGTGATTAATTAGGCGGCGTTTTGGTCGTGTCCACGGGTTCGAACTACGCGTGCGTGGCGTGTGGCGGCAGTGTTATATTGGTGCGTTGAAGCCATGTATCGATTGATCGTATTAAGTGCTTTGCTCTGTCAGAAGCAAATAAGCGGTATTTCTGTTCGAAGCGTTTGTTTTATTAGTTAACTCTCACGAACGTCATGCGGAGAGTAACGAATCGTTTGTATGGTGAAAAAGTTACGTTGCCTGCGCGTCGTGGCGTCTATTCTTAAGGCATTGTCTCCGAGCTGTGTCTACAGCCGCTGAATGTCGCACACAACGACCCGCCAACAGAGACAACTCGTAAAACTCACACAAAACAATACAACACGCAAACTGTGCATTGATATTGTATAACATTGTTAAACCTACCTAAACAAAAGTCCACGATTTGTTGCTGTTTTAACGCTACGGCGTGCGCTTTTGTTGTCGTGACATTTAGCAATCTTTTTGTCAAAACAAAAGGTTCCGTCTCGTTTGACAATATATATACTAAATTCGGTGTATCATACCGACTTTCTGCAACCCGACTCAAATCAACTAGTTCTGAAGAATCGGGTTAAAACGGGTTAATTCGTTATTACAGCCAACTGACACCGACAGATATGCAAACTCATAACGATCCGACGTAACTCAATTCAACCCGACCAGCCTGCGAACCTGATCGTATCAGACGGAATCTCTGCAGGTGGCTATGGCGAATATCATTGTCAACCACATAAATATCATTGTCAACCACATAAATATCGCGGCTCTTTTGAATCAATTAAAAACGGAAAAATTATCGACGTTAAACATTCCGAGGTATCCCGTCGACCTTTAGGAAATCATCGTCGACGTCACCATCATCATCGTCATCATCGACGTCATCGTCGTAATCATCGTGGTCGTCGTCAACATCACCATCACCATCATCATCATCGTCATCATGTATTCACTATCATCATTGTAATCATCATCATCATCATCATCATCATGTCTTCATTATCATCATTGTTAATCATCATCATTATCATCATCATTATCATCGCCGACGTCGGCATAATCACCATCACCAATAAACATCGTCTTCACCGATCTCGTCATCGTCGTCGTTGTCATTTTCGTCGTCGTCTTCGTCATCATCGTCATCTCGTCGTCTGTCCTGAACGGAGAGGAAGTGGCGACATGTTGCAGCCGCACTTCCTGTTTTGCCCCAGTACATCGGCTCACTCCAGGCTGACATCTGGCGATGAGATGAGGGCAGGTGAGGACGTGCCTGCCCCGCCCGCTACACCACCAGGAGGGCTCTAAACCAACCACTTCTACAGCGCACTACGCTACATCAAGGATCTTTCTAATGGGAGCACAACGGAGAGCGTCTGGCTTCCTCCAGCGCCATATAATCCAGCTAAATCAAACTGTCGGCGCAATAACTTAATGAGAGGCTTTCAATATCCTTTTAATCCATCCAACAATGCCACGAGTGGCCCAACCTCGATCGATGCGTCCAGCGCTCAGTGACCAGTGTCCGGCGTTGACCTCCGTGTGTGGGTTCCAGCCTGACGATTATGTCCTTCCATTTCTACTCCGTCATATTCTCTTCCCGTTTAAGGAGTTCGGACATGCGTTGAGACGATTTAGATTGACCAACAAAACATTTAGCAAGATTGTCATCCAGAACAAAATACCTAGATGGCTTGTGGATAACGAAGGTTTTGGTTTACGGATAGTCCAACATTATGTGTCTCTGTATCTGCCATTCTGAGATATTCATCCATTTTTAAACATGTTCACGAAGCCAGAAATTTACACAATCAACATATCATTTGTTCCATTAATGTCCAACCCTACAGATATGTGATAATGAAACTATTTCGTCATTTTTAGAGAGAAAATATACGTGACTGATACACGCTAGCGACAAATCAATCGCGAGAAGTTCTGGTTTACCGACTGCTTGCGACTATTATAACCAACGACTGTGTACATAACACATGCACAGTCCGACCAGGCCAACTCAACCAAAAATCGTACCAGGTTTTCTAGCTCCGGAAGGTCGCGTACGACCCGACTCAACCCGGCTAATAAAAATCGGGTCTTATGAATGTACATATGATATATCGATTCCCCTCCTCCGTCACTCTTCAACGATCTGACAACTTTCCGAGATGATTCGGATCGACACTGCGTTTAGGTGGATCGTTCTAATAACTATGTTTTGAACAAGAGTATTGGTGTTTATTGAACTGCAATGTTCTTTCTAATAATCTTTGGTGAAGAATTGTTGCAAGTCGCGCTGGGCCCAACACGGACATGTCAAGTTGCTTGCATGCATTCACAGTTCCGTGTTAGTTTACACAAACACCGTAAGTAGAATTTATTTACGACACCTTTCTGCAAATCAAAGTGAGAGCATGTTTACGGGTAGGCAGGGCATAACGGAGCACGGGTGCAAAACGAGATAGCCCAAATACACTGTAGTTCATTTACGATGCGATCCAATAAATATCGTCTGTGATGTGTGTACTTCAGAACGCTTGAAAACAACATTAAGACAATTTAACTGTGTGACAGGAGTGGAACGGGGGTTAGACAGCGAGGGATGGGGGTTGGAAACGGGCGGAGGGACGACAATGAAAGGAATTAGGGACGGAAAAGGAAAACAATCGAGGACCGGCATCAAGGTGATCCTCATCCTGTACATCAGGGCAACGAATCGCGCATCGACACATGTATTAACTGTTACATGTGACGGACATATGACGATCTACAGGCGAACAATCTAGTGTGGAACGCGTTGAACGTAAATCACGTGACTATGACGTTACTTACCTAGGATGCAGGCGACGAAGACAACGCTGTAAATGGCGATGAACGTGACTCGCACGGACATGTGATCGAACGGGTTGGGATACTTCTCTATCGCCATTCCCTCCATCGTCTCGTTGTCCACCTCCGGCACGTCGTCCAATCCGCTGTAGTTCATCGTCTTCACGTCAGGTGGAGCTCAGATCAGTGCACAATTATCCGCCAGGGGGTCAAATTGGCGGCTGTTTCGGCGGTGACACCTATAAATGTTAGATCGCACGTGTGCAATAGCCGCAGTGTTCAATAACGCGGTGTCAATCGTGTTGAGAGAACATGTTTGCACAGACGGTTAGACCAACCGTTCACGCTCAGTCGGCGACAGTAAGTGCAGTCAGCGCTGTCACAACCGCAGCGTGAGCGGTGAAAGTTAGACCCGCCTTCTCATCCGTCGCGGCAATCCTATCTGCCACGAGCGTGATGATTTAATTAGGTGCGCGGCGCTTTGAGGTTTCACGGCGATCTACACGTAATCGGTGCGAAATTGGCCAAAGTTTTGATATCAGTCAAGCCTGAATAATCACCGCCCAGTTTCCGTCTGTCCGTTGTCTGTCCGTCTGTCTGCCTGTCCACCGTGCCGCACGATGTCCACACACTGGTGTGTATACCTTCGGAGAGCGGCCGCCCAGTTTGCCGCGTGACTCGCGATGCCCCGCTGCGTGCGACGTCTTTCTCTCGCGACCGGCAGCCGAACGTCTGTTTTTCCGAGTCGACGCTCGAGACTTATCGTCGCGCGACAGCGATCGTTGCCTCACCGCGGCCACCGCGTCTTCTCGCGCCCTCACAGCCTCGTCGACTCTTTCGTGGAACTGCAATGCGCAAGAGAATAGTGTATCAATTAGGCAGATTTTAGCAGGACTGCGACTGAAAGCATACAACGAACCGCAAACGGCAGGAGGCTGGCTTATAGTTACAGTTTGTCATTTTTATGTACGCGTGTAGCTCGTAGGTTTATAATTTGACGTCTTTTGAGATAACGTGTACTTTCGATGAAAGGTATTTTGAAATTATGTAGTTCTGTAAATGTGATATGGATACTCAATATATTAATAACAACTGCCCTACACCCACCCATGGAGCAATGACTCGATTACACTAGCGCCATCTCGTGAACTAATCACCACTCAATTATCTCAGGTACGACAAAGGCCTTCTACAAAAAAACTAGCATAGCATAAACACGGAAGTAAATAACTTTCTTGAAATGCATCGCAATTTGATAGATCAGAGGCCATTGGTCCAATGAAGCAAGCGGACACAACGAGAGGCCCCAGCGTGTGCAGGGGGGCACAGTTACAATGTTCCAAAGTTAGCGTATTACTGTACAGATTCAACACGATGACCTCACGCTGTAAGGCCTCCTTGTACAATAAACACCCGGTTAAAAAGAACATATTTACACTCGGTTAAAAAGAACATATTTACTAAACACCGTTCGTGCGTACACTGCTTATATAAGCAGCATCGGATATAATGGAAGAGTTTGACCAAGTCTCAGCATGTTCCAAAGGCGAGTGCTTTGTGCTTTAAAAACTTCAACAAATTACTTTAAAATCTTCTGGTATTTAATAATGTTAATCCGTAGCCGTTGTAATTTTCCAGCATGTCGTCTGATATAACCTCTACGTCCACATGCAACATTTCAGACGGCCGTTGTGTTGGCTTTACAGCGAAACAGAACAAGCTGCATATACCTATGTGATAATGTTCTCCTAATTTATGATGTTCGCATTAGCATCCGTGCACAAACGAGCAGGACTTGGGCGGAGTACCAATCAGTTGATTGGCACACCAAGTACTCCATCCAAGCCACGTCCGTCGATAGCTGACCTAGATCGAGGACAAACGCCAAAGGTCACCGACAGCAACGCAAATCAGGATCACAAGCTGCTGACTGGTTGTGATCCTGATTTTTTATTTGAAATAATTAATTCTGGATTACATTTTCATTGGCTCAACCGAACTAACATGTCAAAATGGATATTAGGTAGGTTAATTATTTTCGCGAAATAAATGTGAAACGAGAAAAAACAAAACCGCCAAAACAAAGTGCGCAGTTGCAGACTGTCATAATAATCCCGACACAAAGACAGACGAGACAAGCAGATGACTGTGCGGATGTTTTATGGTGTACCCGTCGGCGAGGAAATAGATTGATGGCAAATAAGGTTTAACAAAAAATAAGATACAACAACGAACAAATATCAACACTTCGAAATAGAATTTCTTGATCGGCAGGATGTAAGATTAGGCGGATTTTCCTGTCAGATCGGGTCGAGTACATGCCCACGCTGCCCGTACAGAGCGATATCTGACCGTTAAAAAAAGAGGTTACGTCCATCATTTGTGTACCGTTTCATTGTGTGTTAAAACCCACGTCACCAGACAACTACATCAGCATAGTTATTGTTTTTCTTATATCGAATACAATAAAGCTGGTATTGATAAGACACACACGCGCGCACGTCAAAGCACACGCACATACATACACACTTGCTGGTGCGCACGCACCCAATAAATAAGCACACTTTTGCAAACAAAACACACATGTACACACACACACACACACACACTCACACACACACACACACACACACACACACACACACACA
>CM034532.1:13778708-13836208 GCA_020002185.1 Paraescarpia echinospica | reverse complement strand
TTGCGGTCTTGATTGTGGGAGCCAGCCAACATCAAAAAGCTATGCGGGGAATATGTCTCTCGGCAATATTTCCTGTAGCCGAATTTGAATGTGTTGTATACAATTTGAACATTTCGTGGTCGAAATATTCAAATTGCGAACAATGCTTCGGACGTACACGGAACGTACAAGGTCGGCTTAAGTACAACCTGTCTCGATCCTGAATGGTGCACACGTGCAAGACTATTTACATAAATCCGTTGGTTCGCAAATTAATCAGTATAACTGTTTATTTCCGTTAATTTTCCGTGCTAGCTCAACAGGAACTGGCCGTATAAACTGGGAAATAATGACTGGATATCGCGAGAGTTGGCATAGCTAAAATACCTGGGAGAGTCTTTCATCATTCGCGTTGTGAACTAGTGCTTTGTTGTTCGTATGACAGTTGGCAGGTGCAGGCCGTTTCTCGTATAAAAACGTGTTTAAAAAGTACAAAACGGTCAAGAATGTCACAAGTGCCTGCAAAAATGTCAAATTTAAGAATACCCAAGGAGTTATTAGATTTAACACGCATGCGATCTATCCGTCATTTACAAAAAAAAACAATACCATACAGTTTTGCTAGTTAATATAATATTGAAATAAATTTTGTTCCGTAATTATTTTTCCTTAACAACAGCTTACAGTTACATCCACCCACGGAGCAACAAACATCGTTTATCACCAATTTAGTGGCGCTATTTATTGCTTTATTCACCACCCAATTTTCTCATGTATGAGAAACGCCCTCAAGAAAAGCACAGCATATTGCAAACATGTCAATAAAAAATAAATCTAAATAACCATAGTTGTGTTTTTTCAATACATCGTCAACTGGTAAATCAAAGGTCAATGGTCCAAGAAGCAGGCGAGCAAAGAAAGAGACGAGTAGAACTCGGCACCTGGGAGGAGACGGACTTGTACTACTCCAGAGTTGGCGCGTTATTGTTACAAGTACGTTCGGTGTGCCATATGCAACGACAGCGCAGATAACCTCGATCGCAGCTAGTGCAGGCGAGTGCGCATGCGTCAGGTGTTGTCTTTTCTTTTTACCCGCTCCTACGTTGGCACCTAATTACACAAATTCTAGTGATTGTCATTATCCCAGGTTGGCAGGCGAACAATATTATCATCACCACTAAGCGTGCATATAAGTAAACTTACGATCTATCATCCCCAAGTCTTAGACTATTAAATTATTTTGCTTAACAACAGCCCAAACTTTTCAAAACAAGATGGCGGAGGTGTAAACAAGAATTAAAGCGCGCGAAATCAAATCATCCCCAACACAACTTAATCAATCAGCGTATACGCATAAACAAAAAAATACACAGGCATAGCTTGCAACCATTAAAAATGGATTATTCTTCCCTCCTCTGTTCTACTACATATTGAGTCACTAACAGGCCCTTCATCTATGTCCTGAGTCGGCCCAGGACTAGTTCTAAGACTATCATATAACCTAGTATTTGGTTCTGTTGCACTAACCCGACCCCTGCACTTTTAAAAGTTTAGTATACATTTTTACAATCACATGGTTTTATTGGAATGGCATCTGGTGGCACATTAGTAGTATATTTTGTCATTATAATTAATTTCTGGATCACAGTCAGATCCAAGGTAGATGATGCAAATGTACACGTCACTCGTTCCGGCCTAACCTCATCCGGAATTCACACGCTCCTCACCAGTGGAGATGTAGAGCTGAACCCTGGTCCCCGTCAAAGAGCCCAATCAACCCTATACACCCAAAAAAACAAACGAAAACCAAAATTCCCGTGTGGAATATGCGAACGTGCAGTCACGTGGTGTAAAACGAATCCATCAGTTGCTTGTGACGACTGCAACACCTGGTATCATAAATCATGCCTAGGCATGTCAACTATAGTCTTCCTTGGTCTAAAACCCGAAACACCATGGCAATGCGACAGATGCGGGATACCCAACTTCACGGATTCAACTCTTTTTTACCACCCAGATGTGTCACTATTTAATAGATACAGTGCCCTGTCTGAACCCGACCAACTCCACGACCACCCTGGCAGCCCTCTCCACACCTCATCACCCAAAGCTACACCAAACTCACCCAAACCACCACTCACTACCAAAAACATACTAAGAATCCTAGTAGCCAACACCCAATCCATTTAAAAAAAAAGGCACACCCTAGCACTCACCACAGAATCTATCTCCCCAGACATTATTGTAGCAACAGAAACCCAGCTCACAAGCACAACAACAGATCCCGAATTCCTACCACCTGGCTACCATACAATATCTAGAACAGACAGAGATGAGAACATTAGCGATGGGTACGGTGGAACCCTCATCGCAATTAAAGATGATATTGTAGCAGAAGACATCCCTATAACAAACGAAAACCACACTGGAAGCGAGATATCAGCATGCAAAATCAAAATGCCACACAACCAACCACCTGTAATTGTTGTCGGCGTCTATCGGCCCCCTAACAGAGACGTCGCTATGGCCACATACGTAAGAGAGACCATTGCCTCCCTCATGCAATCAAACCCCAGAGCTACATTCTGGGTATGCGGCGATTTTAACTTGCCCGACATTGACTGGCTAACTGACTCCACCAAACCAGCCCCTTACAAAGTTCGGTATCCCAAACCCATCAATGAGCTCTTTCTGAATATGAAAGCCGACCTAGGTTTGGATCAAATAGTCCACGTAAACACTCGAGAAAAAAACTGCTTAGATCTAATTTTCACAAACAGACCATCCCTTGTAAGCCGAATTGAGGACATAGTCGGCGTGAGTGACCATGCAGCAATCCTTCTTGAAGCTACAGCTAATGTCACACGCACCAAACCAACCAGGAGAAAAGTCTTCCTCTGGTCCAAAGTAAACATCACAGAAATAAAGGCAGAAGCCGCCAGACTGTCATCATCAATCCTTGACAAATTCTCAGCAGAATCACCAGTGGAAGAGATATGGGAGTCTCTCAAAACAGGCCTGAAATCCCTTACAAACAGGCACGTTCCAACTAAGATGACCTCAACTAGACGCAACCAACCATGGGTAAACGCACAAATCAAGCGGCTAGCAAAACGTAAGCAGCGAACATACACTCAAGCCAAACAAACCCAGAAATGGGAAAGATACCGCAGCTTGAAAAACGAGCTACAGCGCACTTGTAGACAAGCACACGACCGCTATGTCAATGGCCTAATCACAGATGGAGGTTCCAGTGCTAAGAAAAAGCTCTGGACTTATGTCAAATCAAAGCGCAGTGACAACGTTGGAGTATCCCTTAAGAGAGATGGTCAGACACATAGTGACAATAAAACACAAGCCGATATACTAAATGAGCAGTTCTCATCGGTATTCACAAAAGAACCAGAAGGCCCCCTACCCAGCCTAGGCCCCAGCCCATACCCCACACTACCAGACATAAACATAACCGTTAAAGGAGTGAACAAGCTCATGGCTGGATTAAACCCACATAAAACTACAGGACCTGATGAGATCACCACCAGAGTGTTGAAAGAAACTGCCGATGAGCTATCCCCCGCAATAACCCTCCTATTCCAGGCCTCCATTCAACAACACACCCCATCTGAGTGGCTAAAAGCAAACGTAGTACCAGCATTCAAAAAGGGCGACAGAGGGAAAGCTGAAAATTACCGCCCCATCTCCCTAACCTCTGTCTTATGCAAACTCCTTGAACACATAGTCCGCTCCCACATCATGACACATTTTGATAACCACAACATCCTCACAGATGCCCAGCATGGCTTCAGGAAGAAGCGATCCACAGAGACACAGCTTCTAGGAACCCTACATGATTTAGCTCACACACTCGATGAGGGGGGGCAAATGGATTGTATACTCCTTGATTTCAGCAAGGCGTTCGACAAAGTGCCTCATCGCAGACTCATACTAAAACTAAAATACTACGGGGTCCGGGGCAACATCCTAGAATGGATCGAATCATTCTTACACAACCGGACACAGAGAGTACTAGTGAATGGAAGCTCTTCCAAAGAGACCCCCGTGCTATCAGGCGTCCCGCAGGGCACTGTGTTAGGACCGCTGCTGTTCCTAGTTTATATCAACGACATACCAAACTGCGTGACATCAAACATCAAACTGTATGCAGATGACAGTCTACTGTATCGCAGAATCAGCAGCGTGGAAGACTCAGTGCGCCTGCAGGAGGACCTCAATAGGCTCCAGGAATGGGAGAAGACATGGCTCATGAGCTTCCACCCAGACAAATGTGAAATCTTAAGAATCACCAACAAAACTAAACCTATCCTCTCAGAATACTTCATTCATGACCACAAATTAGCCTTAGCCATAGACCACATCCCCAAATCAAAACAGCAGAAAGCTAGGCAAGTGGCAGCGTCTACAGGAGAACACCTACAAAACACTGCAAAGTACCTAGGCGTTAACATCAATAGCAAACTGTCCTGGAACCACCATGTGGACGCCATCACTAAGAAAGCCAATAGCACCCTTGCCTTCCTTAACCGAAACACCAGCAACTGCCCTAGACCAGTTAAATCATACTGTTATCAGACATACGTCAGACCAATAATAGAGTACGCTTCTGCCGTCTGGGACCCTGCCACCAAGCGAAACATCGACAAACTAGAGATGGTACAGAGGCGTGCTGCCAGATACGTCTATGGTGACTGGCGGCGCCACAGCAGCCCAACCTCCATGCTCCACCAATTGCAATGGCAGTCCCTAGAACAGCGCAGATGTCTTGCGAGGCTTAACATGATGTACAAAATTCAAAACGGCCTAGTCGACATCCATGCCAGCCTTTACACAAAGCCAGCCCGTACCCACTGCGCCACAGAACTCTTAGCTGAGGGGCGCAGAGGACATCCGTTCCAATTAATGGTTCAACGTTCCCGAACACAGGCTTTCCAACATTCCTTTTTTATAGCCACAATAGTACCCTGGAATAACCTAACCGCCCAATCAGTTCAATCTCCCTCCCTAGATGCTTTCAAGCAGTGCCTTGCCAACACTGGCACAAACAAAGTCTAACTAAGAGTGACCTCTGTTGTTTTAACTTGCACTCGCACATGATTTTATAAACAGTTACAACCAGCACTGCACATATGCACACCTGGCGCACGCAACAAACACCACACCATCCACGAAGTCGTCAGTAATGACGGTAGTGGATTACCGGAAGAAGAAGAAGTAGTGTGCGCAATTCAATAAGAGATTGGCGGGTGTTGGGTTCGTCATTCACCGTCACCTTTGTTATTTGTTGTCGTGACGGTGACAAAGCAACACTACCTACGCGTGGGGTGAACGCCATGTCTACACGCCTATTATATTCGACTGCACGGGAGCTAGTGGTGTTATTAAGTACATACGTACAGAGGAAGAGTGAAGCGGAAGGAGGGGGAGGGGGAAGGAGAAATGGGGATAAAGGGAAAGGGAAAGAAGGAGAGAGACCGGGTGACAACAAGATAGAGAAACAAATACATGCCACTCACACACGCACGCATATGCTCATACAGCGCGCGCACATGCATACACACGCATACGTACATGTATACACACGCTCGCGCACACACACACACACACACACTACATACGCACGCATGCACGCACACACATACACACACGCACACACGCACGCACACACACACACACCTTTGTCGTCATCTGTATATGAATATTGACATCGACGTTCAGTACTTTTGTCAACAGTGTTGGACAATTTCCAATACCTGTTGACAAAACAAATTGTTTATTACAGAAACGTTTCTTACTTTTAACATCCATAAAAGTCGTCCAGCGTCTCAACATAAAGCGACATTCTCTGTTCAGTTACCCAGAATCATTCTCTTTTGAACCAGGGAATATTGCCAAATTCACTAAAAGAGCAATTCCAAGAGCTTGAGGTTATTGCTAATACCTGCCTCGGCAATAGATGGTATTTACTATCTGGATATATCGTGTTTAGTTTGAACGTTTCAATTTGCTAACGATGATTCGGGATTATTAAACTCAATGTGACGAGCAGTGTACGCTCAACATGTCAACTACTACTAGTGAGATGCAGTGTACGCTCAACATGTCAACTACTACTAGTGAGATGCAGTGTACGCTCAACATGTCAACTACTACTAGTGAGATGCAGTGTACGCTCAACATGTCAACTACTACTAGTGAGATGCAGTGTACGCTCAACAAGTGAGATGCAGTGTACGCTCAACATGTCAACTACTACTAGTGAGATGCAGTGTACGCTCAACATGTCAACTACTACTAGTGAGATGCAGTGTACGCTCAACATGTCAACTACTACTAGTGAGATGCAGTGCACGCTCAACATGTCAACTACTACTAGTGAGATGCAAAGTACGCTCAACATGTCAACTACTACTAGTGAGATGCAATGTACGCTCAACATGTCAACTATTACTAGTGAGATGCAGTGTACGCTCAACACGTCAACTACTACTAGTGAGATGCAGTGCACGCTCAACATGTCAACTACTACTAGTGAGATGCAGTGTACGCTCAACATGTCAACTACTACTAGTGATATGCAATGTACGCTCAACATGTCAACTACTACTAGTGAGATGCAGTGTACGCTCAACATGTCAACTACTACTAGTGAGATGCAATGTACGCTCAACATGTCAACTATTACTAGTGAGATGCAGTGTACGCTCAACATGTCAACTACTACTAGTGAGATGCAGTGTACGCTCAACATGTCAACTACTACTAGTGAGATGCAGTGTACGCTCAACATGTCAACTACTACTAGTGAGATGCAGTGCACGCTCAACATGTCAACTACTACTAGTGAGATGCAGTGTACGCTCAACATGTCAACTACTACTAGTGAGATGCAGTGTACGCTCAACATGTCAACTACTACTATAGTGAGATGCAGTGTACGCTCAACATGACAACTACTACTAGTGAGATACAGTGTACGCTCAACATGTCAACTACTACTATAGTGAGATGCAGTGTACGCTCAACATGTCAACTACTACTAGTGAGATGCAGTGTACGCTCAACATGTCAACTACTACTAGTGAGATGCAGTGTACGCTCAACATGTCAACTACTACTAGTGAGATGCAGTGTACGCTCAACATGTCAACTACTACTAGTGAGATGCAGTGCACGCTCAACATGTCAACTACTACTAGTGAGATGCAATACGCTCAACATGTCAACTACTACTAGTGAGATGCATGTACGCTCAACATGTCAACTATTACTAGTGAGATGCAGTGTACGCTCAACATGTCAACTACTACTAGTGAGATGCAGTGTACGCTCAACATGTCAACTACTACTAGTGAGATGCAGTGCACGCTCAACATGTCAACTACTACTAGTGAGATGCAGTGCACGCTCAACATGTCAACTACTACTAGTGAGATGCAGTGTACGCTCAACATGTCAACTACTAGTGAGCTACGCAACATGTGCAGCTGTCAACGTGAGATGCAGTGTACGCTCAACATGTCAACTACTACTAGTGAGATGCAGTGTACGCTCAACATGTCAACTACTACTAGTGAGATGCAGTGTACGCTCAACATGTCAACTACTACTAGTGAGATGCAGTGCACGCTCAACATGTCAACTACTACTATAGTGAGATGCAGTGTACGCTCAACATGTCAACTACTACTAGTGAGATGCAATGTACGCTCAACATGACAACTACTACTAGTGAGATGCAGTGTACGCTCAACATGTCAACTACTACTAGTGAGATGCAGTGCACGCTCAACATGTCAACTACTACTATAGTGAGATGCAGTGTACGCTCAACATGTCAACTACTACTAGTGAGATGCAGTGTATGCTCAACATGTCAACTACTACTAGTGAGATGCAGTGTACGCTCAACATGTCAACTACTACTAGTGAGATGCAGTGTACGCTCAACATGTCAACTACTACTAGTGAGATGCAGTGCACGCTCAACATGTCAACTACTACTATAGTGAGATGCAGTGTACGCTCAACATGTCAACTACTACTAGTGAGATGCAGTGTACGCTCAACATGTCAACTACTACTAGTGAGATGCAGTGTACGCTCAACATGTACAACTACTACTAGTGAGATGCAGTGTACGCTCAACATGTCAACTACTACTAGTGAGATGCAGTGTACGCTCAACATGTCAACTACTACTAGTGAGATGCAGTGTACGCTCAACATGTCAACTACTACTAGTGAGATGCAGTGCACGCTCAACATGTCAACTACTACTAGTGAGATGCAGTGTACGCTCAACATGTCAACTACTACTAGTGAGATGCAGTGTACGCTCAACATGTCAACTACTACTAGTGAGATGCAGTGTACGCTCAACATGTCAACTACTACTAGTGAGATGCAGTGCACGCTCAACATGTCAACTACTACTAGTGAGATGCAGTGTACGCTCAACATGTCAACTACTACTAGTGAGATGCAGTGTACGCTCAACATGTCAACTACTACTAGTGAGATGCAGTGTACGCTCAACATGTCAACTACTACTAGTGAGAACATTATAATTATAAACGTCGAACACATAAAGTAGTTTTAAATATGTCAAACTAACGTTACAAGACGGACACCCTCTTATATCGTTGCTAGTTCCTCGTCGCCTGGTTTGCTTCTGCATGTGATGGCTACAGTCTGCGTGCGCGGGTGGGGGTTGAAAGACCCGCTCACCCGACCCCAAACCAATGGCTTCCTCATCCGAATGCCAACCGAGACACGCGGCCTTGCTGAACAATCTTGTGAAACTTTCTTTCATCAAATACAAATATGACATGTCGTCCCGGAGATCTGACGAAGAATGACTTAGATCAGAGAAGCGCGGATCAGGCGAAAAGTTCGCCCGGTCTACGGGTACCCTCACGGGATGATAGACGGACGCGCGGCGCAACGGGCTGTCAAAGGTCCGAGCCTGTTGTGATCGGGCCGTTTCTTGGACTTGTATTGGATGAAACCGACACAGAGACTTCGATGGGCTGAGAACCACCCACGACAAAATCGATCGAGCAATGCAAAACAAATACGTTTTTGTGAGTCCACTTGTACACTAGACTGAGTTAACGCTATTGACGTATTCACATTACGGACATTTGGTGATTCATGATGTTGTCGCTGATTTAACAACCTTTACACAGCCACCCGCAGGATGCAATACACGTAACTTACATTCTTACCGTGTATTACGTCCTGCGACATTGGTGTCAGAATGACCGCGTCAACACCTGGACAGTCGTGAAGGTTGGTCAAATAATTTACATGTATTTGACAACGGTGGCTGTGGTTGTTGCGTGACTACCGCACCCGTTAGCCCACTGCGCTAGTGGTATACCCCTAACGTATGCACTGCTCGTCTTTAGTTAAACCAGAGTTAACCTGAGAGGTAAAGACGTGTCCCTAACTAGACTTCTGAAACGTTCTTGCCAACTGCTACGCCTAATGATTTCACGATTGTTATCATTTCTAGTTTCTTCGGAATTCTGCACTTGTCTTTTCGCCATTTGTAAACATGCACATAGTTATCCAGGTGAACATCCACCCGAATTGTTCACAGTTTTTTAATTGAAACGTTGGAACTTTTCAAAATATGTAGCATTAATAATTTATTAATAATTTCCTTGTGTTTTGTTTTTAGTTAACTTTTCGGGGCCAAATTCCATCGGGCGTAAACGCCTTAATTACATTTTTTTGCGCTGCGCCAAGGAGGGTCTACGCAAGTCGTTGTTTGCGACTTGTCACGCCTTCTGAACACGGTGCGACTTTCCGGAGACTAGGCGCGGCTTGCAACAGTTGAGGTGCGACTCGCTGGTTACGTCTTCACAAGATAAACCTGCGACGCTTGTATTTCTTGTCAACAGAACTACGCCAACTGTTGTTTCTTTCGATGACAGTTCTGTAAATTGTTGTCTCTGTTTGCAAAGCATCCTCCGTCGACTCTTGTAGCTGTCCACATGCTGTGAAGTCGTGTTACACTGCTATTCGTAAAGCGTCTTTTCTTCAGAAGACATCGTCAACAAACACTGCTTATTTTGTTCCACCATTTCCAGTACAATTAATTGCCGGAATCAACAATTACACTCTTTGTTTCCGAATGCACATACATTGTATTCGTTACGGTGCTCGAATCAATTGTGTAAAAGGGGGAAGTAGAAGAAGTGCATTTGGCCGACACTTACTTTAACAATTCTTCATACATGTCGGACAGTAAGATGAACACTGAATGGCCGCAGGGTAGAAGCAGCGATGTGAATGTCAAATCAGACCGCCAGTTCAATATACCAGCCAGTATGGTGAATAAAATAGACACTACGTTGGTGTTGAGGATTGACAGCATGACAACATCAGACGATTACACCGACACTAGTAGACACAGTGTAACCACTCAGGGAAAACTCACGTCAGCGGTGTTGGCGACATTGCTCATCGATATACTGACGGCGAACACTATCATCCAGGTCTCGATGACCAGGTTGACAGTTGCTCACTGCAGCAGCCACCCAGGAAACAATGCTGTGGCAACTGGTGTTAAAAGCCAAGCCTCACAGACTACATCATATAATGCGAGTGTGAAGAGCAAGACAACACAGCCTGTGACGATGTGTTGTTTCACGTGTGGTGGCCAAGACCACAAATCAGGGGATTTTGCAACGAGGAACAGAGCTACCACTGTATGTTATAGCTGTGGTGGGATTGGGCATTACTTGTTTGAATGTTCAAATCGCCTGCGTTGCACATCATCACGGAAACGATCTCGCTGTAAGAGAAGTGCCTCCCGATCCTTACAGGTTGTACGGAGACATTCTCCGGCGAGATCCGTTAAGAGTGATCCCGGGCCAGACCAGCGCGCACAGACAAACATCGACATGGCAGTAGTAGGAGGTCACAGTGACATAAACTATATGCGGCTGACAGATAGTAGTGAAGGCGACAGCTCGGCGTCTGAGGCTCGCTGCACCTGTAAATTGCAGATGTCGGCTCCTATTGACACAGCGCTTAAGTCGTCCCCCTGCCGGTCACAAACTGTGATTAATGTGGCACCATCTAATGTCTGCTAAGTCTCTGATTGTAGCTCCGAAGACGTCACACTAACGGAGTCACCGTCCAGCACCGTCACTTCAAGTGCAGTACCAATACACCGACAGGACGAATGCGACTGCCTTGACGACTTGGCCTACAGCATCCAGCTACTGCATGACAGTCGTGCAGCTAGGGCTACACCATCGGATTCCAGCTTCAGCGACTCCGATCGGGAGTGGGAGACACCGGCCGGCGTTACAAGTCACTGCAAGTGTTGTACAGCGCAAGGACAGGACGAGTGTGATTGCGGTGGTGATGTCAATGATGTCGATACCGATTACATAATGGCCCTATAGCACCTCGCTGACCGCGGTTCGCCAAGTGTCGACACTGTATTTCCCTTGCCAGAAAACGGTCACCACCCGGCTGTGGTCGGAGTCACCACTTCGTTCGTGAGTCCCGGTGAGCTGTCGAGAGTGGTCAATACTGAGGACAGACACCACTGCGAGGACGTCTTCTCACACCCGAGCCAACTGCAATAACATGTCCAGTCGACGCACGCCGGTAGACGGTCTCACACATGCTAAATCACAAACAGCATCGATGGTCCCAATACTTCTGTATTCGGCGACTCCACATGTTTGTATGCCGGTACAAGCGGACTGGGACAACATCAGAGCATCCTTAATTCGGTGGAGTCGCTCCAGAGCAATGTATTGTTTGCACGTGCAGCGCCCTGTGGTGATAGAGAGCAACCAATCGCCAGGACTCGTCGGCACCGAGCAACCTCTGACATCGTCAACCAGTCGCTGTCACCACGATGTGCAAATCTCACACGTCACCTGCGAAGACACTCGAGATCGTCGCCGTACCGTGGAAGGCCCTCGAGATTGTCGCCGTACCGTGGAAGACACTCGAGATTGTCGCCGTACCGTGGAAGACACTCGAGATTGTCGCCGTACCGTGGAAGACACTCGAGATTGTCGCCGTACCGTGGAAGACACTCGAGATTGTCGCCGTACCGTGGAAGACACTCGAGATTGTCGCCGTACCGTGGAAGACACTCGAGATTGTCGCCGTACCGTGGAAGACACTCGAGATTGTCGCCGTACCGTGGAAGACACTCGAGATTGTCGCCGTACCGTGGAAGACACTGTCAACTATCTAGCCGCAAATATTCATCTGTCCACGCTTTACGAACCCGGCGGCACCTGCGAAAGCACGTCGGGACGTCACCGTATCGTGGAAAGTGCTACAGCTATACTTCAGCTCGTCGAACTTATGTCAACGATACCCGGAGAAGAGCCGCAAGCAGTGACCCTTTATATGGCACAGTTATGTTATAACATGTGACGTTTTCCCACATATGTGTGAACAGTAAGCAGTAACGATAATTGTTCTAATAGTACTGTGCTGTGTTCACACAAGGAGAAGAGCCGTACGTGCATACGTGCATACGTACATACGTGCGTACGTGCATACGTGCATACGTGCATACGTGCATACGCGCATACGTGCATGCGTGCATACGTGAAAATGTGCATACGTGTATGCTATCGTGCAGATTAATGATATAACTTACATAATGATATAAGTATGTTCACGAGATCACTCGCGATAACAAATAATTAGTCAAAGAAACCTACAATTGACGAAGACATTATTAATTTTAAAATCAGTCATCACGTGTATATTGATGACACAGAGATTTACGTATCGATCTTAGCACTATTGTTTCTATAATTTTAAGTGACATTCTCATCGACAACGTGTGGATGGAAGCAAGTGTGTTGAAGCACAATGTAGATCAAACACACCTTATATTATTGTCTCGAAATAACACTGAAACAGGTTATAATCCACTTGCTGGTTAATTTGTTTGGCAGTGACATATCCTCGTCAGATTAGTCATTTAGTGGTGTCGATGGCGTGTCTCGTGAAAAATCGTTCACAATAAAATCATAAAGGTGAGTTCTTATACAACGCAGTATCAAGCAGACATGGGGCCGAAGTACTCGGTATTCATGTACTCGTGTACTCGAGTACATTTTTGAAGTACTCGTACTCGTACTCATGAAACTTATGGGTCATGGACTCGTACTCGTACTCGTACTCGTACTCATTGTACTCAGATTTTTTGAGTACATTACGAGTACATCTGAGTACTTTCTCAATATGTACTGGGAAAAATAAATATATTTGGTTATAAAATGAAACTTTCCTGAAATATTTAAATGTTCAACTATTTTTTTTAATACTTTGTTATTTCTGATAGTATACAACCTTACCATCCCTACACATCCCAGTACATCCTCATTCTCTGATAACAATGACTATGATACCCAAACATGGCAATAGGCAGCATCTTTTCCCAGTCAGAAACACCCTGTTAAGCAAACAATAATTGTAGGCTAGCAGTTCAAGCCATAAACCTGTTTGTTTAATTAAGCCACAAAGAGTCAATTAGCAGTTAACCCACCAGTTAGACAGGAAATGCCTTTGATGTAGTATGGAGACTTGGCACTGGCTGACAGTGCTAACTGCTAAGAACAAGAACTGCCAGTCTTCCTCTGTAGAAGTAAGGTGGCTCAAGTCAGACTGTCTCCTACACTAGTATAATCCCATGCCATCAGCTTGGCTAAAAAGTCCAAAGGGGATGCTGAGCCTGTTATGTGGACATATGCTAACCCTCTCAACAACTAGTAGTCTATGATCAGAAAATATAAATTGCAAACTTATAATATCAGCAGATTGCTGATTGTAGAGGTGAACGACTACCTCCGTCAGCCATGTACAGATGGTCGCAGTGACCTGCTGCAGTTCTGAGTTTTCCAACTCTGACTCAAGTGGTCCATCACCATCTGAGCATTCTAGCCTCATCAGCCCCAGTTGAAAGGGTATTTAGCATAGCCGAGAAAGTATTCTGCCCTGAACAGTGCAGCCTGAAAGACTCAACCTATGAACAACTCATGTTCATTCGGTGCAATGGGAAATATATGATAAGATCATACGATGCCACTGAAATGAGTATCAATGAAGTGAATTTCATTGTTGATGAAATAAAGGTTTTTCTTGGTTTTCCTAATAAAAAAGATATCAACTGCTATTGCATAATCACTTGTGCTGAGTTATATAAATTAGATTAATTAAACAATTTTAAAATACGTTATTATTTAATATTTATATTTAAAAAAATGTACTCGTTCTTTTACTCGTACTCGTGAGAATGTACTCGTACTTGTACTCGTACTCAGCTTTTAGCAATGTACTCGTACTCGTACTCGTACTCATCCATCATCAAAATACTCGTACTCGTACTTGTACTCATGAAAATGTACTCGGCCCCAGGTCTGGTATCAAGTCCTCTGGACTGCTCAGAACGCCTACACTTTACTCCCTGGCAGACCTGTTTAATCAATCACCATCTCGACTTCTCCGGGACGCATTCAGCCACGCTGCAGTTACTTCGCGAATACTATTCGTACATTATCCACCACTGTCTACAGCCATATACTCATTCGAACCCGGAATCTATCGACTGAGAGTCCGATGCTCTAAACGCTATGCTACTGCGCCCCATGACTCTCCATCGGTTATTTTGGGTAAGCCTGGCGTTGTCTCCCTGCATGTCTTAGTTGAACACGCTTCGGTTGCCAAGCAACCACATTTCTCATACATTTGTTCCTAGTGTTGCGTACCGTATACGGGTTACCGGTGAACCGGTTTTTTTATTCAGCCAAATCGGTTTTCCATACGGTATGTAAACATCGTCAACAAATAATACCTGAATATTCCCAAGCAACGTAAACGTTACCCGAATGGAACCACAAAACCAAAGACAAGCCGCGAACCTCGCGTGTCGTTGCGTCTCGACGACAACCAGACAACGAGCAGTAAGCACAAGTTCTCCAGCGGCCGTTATTTATGAATGACACGATGCTACCACACAAAATGTACTGTTTTAATGCAATTTGTTTCAATGTCGTCTATGCAGAATTACATTTTCATGAAAATATATTGTGTTTGTTTCAAACCATCGATTCTGTGAACAATCACGGCATTGCGCATATATATAAAAAAACGTATACCGTAGCGTATACCGTATAAAATAGATGGTACGTACCATGTACCGTATAGAGCTATACGGTACACAGCTCTATTCATTACCCTTTGAACCATGACCTGCACGTTGAGATAGGCTCAGTCTAATAGTCCTGAAGATATTTGGTGTCACCTGTTATGACCAGGACATGTTGATTTCAACCGGAGCATTAATTCTGGACAATTGACACATCGGTACAATAATCTAACTGACGTTATAGTAATTAAATTACCGTGGTTAATAGCGTAGCTATTACGGTTGCAAGCAAGCTATCTGGGTTCGCCGAATTATGGTGTTGATTTATTCTGTATCTCAATGAAACTGTTGCATAACACAACTTGTGTTTTTCTTCTCCATTGTGTATCGAAACCATCCGATTTCTGACAGGTTCCATTCACGGCTGCCAGGCGCCACACAGCTGACTTCAGAGATAAGAGTTTAACTGGTCGCCAAGTGTTGTAAATTTGTCTTTTTTGTCGGTGGAGATACTTAAAAACAGGCAGTTCCGAGATTTACCAGGTTGCACTCACAACCTTCACTGAGCATTACGTTCAAGAAGCAGCATAAGACAATTCTTTTTAAACGTGTTTTTTCTGTAATCAGATGCACGTGTTGTTCCGAACTGTGACCATTTCAGTTTGTACTTTTAACTATTATTATATATTGTTTTTTTCATATTTAACTTGTATATTAATTGATATTACATTTGTATTCGATTCTTATCAATTTATTTAAAACTTTTTATGTTTGTATTAATCTTAATATAATATTCCATGCATTATTATTGTGATGCGCCTCAGATAACGAAGAAGTTATGGCGCAGAAACATTCACTCATATTATTATTACATCGCGCTGAACTAAGTGGTACTTTCATCGAAGTAACGTCGACAAATCTCGTGTCAGATATATGTATCCGAACAGCAATAACAGAAACAGTTGCCTGGTCGTTCGCACACAATTCGTAAACGAGCGCGCGTTCGCTGAAGTTAACAAAGTCGCCAGACAGTTTTAACATCTTTATGAACACCGTCATAAAGCTAAAATAATTCCTCCACAAATAAACCACATAAAAATGTCCACGTCGACACTAAAATGTCTGACGGGCACTCACACGTGACGCGCACCAATTCTGCAGTCAACATCGGCCCCCGTTTAGCAACGCAGTATGTAGATGCCGTTTTCTGACGACAACGAACAGCCGTGACTGGTTTGTTCGCTTGTGGGTGGCATGCACAGTAGGAGCGTGCGAACTTCCACACCGTGCCTACCGCTGCGTTGAAAAAGCCCTCGCACGCTTCGCGGAGTTGACAGATCGCGTATGCGGCGATAAAAACAAAGGCAAGAACTGCCATTTGTTGAAATGAATACTTCTAGCGTGTACTGTGCCGTGCGTTCGTTTTTATTATTCGTTGGTCGTAACGTCTCCCGGGTGATTTACGCACGCATGCGATCTGTCAACGGTAATACGATAGTATCACAGTTGTGGCTCGAGAAAAGTGCCGCTAAATGTCGAACACGGACGCAACAGGTGATGTCACGTGACGCGAGAGACACGCGATATTGGAAACAGAAATAAACAAGCGTTAATCACGACAGAGCGCGTTGAATAACGCGACTTTGCGAGGTGTCAAGTGCGCGAAGAGTTAAAAATAATAAGCAACCGTTCTTTTAATGGCTGATTTGTTTTTTTATCTTGTGTTGACGTCTTGATGGTGGGTGAACGCACGGACCACTAGAGGAGTTTGGTGGAAGCTGCCGAGGTTATTGAGTTGCAAATATCGTAATGAAGTTCGATACATCTGTCGCACTTCGTCCCAATTGCTGTTTTCGCCGGTCGCGATTGTTGCCGTGGGAACCAAACCCCCACACCCGTAATAAAGGGTACTTCCAGGAAATCCCAATAATTACCCGTCTGACCATTTTCACGAGCCAGCAATCTGCCGGGGGTACCACTACTGATATGTTCGGCCGCGCCCCCACGCTTGCGAGGGTGTGATTGACTGTATTTGTATTCACGAACAATGACGGAGCAATGGAGGAGCTCCAACTGCTACAGGAAAGTAGGAAACAGGCGGCAGACGGCGACGGCAACGACGACGGCGGCGGCGACGACGACGATGAGGACAACGACAACGACGACGAGGACGACGAGGACGACGAGGACGACGAGGACGACGACGACGACGACGAGGACGACGACGACGACGGCGACGACGAGGACGACGAGGACGACGAGGACGACGAGGACGACGAGGACGACGAGGACGACGACGGCGACGACGACGGCGACGACGACGACCGCGACGGCGACGAAGACGACGACAACGTATAACACACATTGCGAATTGTTTCTTCTTTATTGTTTTCTGAAATTTGGTCATACTAATTGTTTGGTTATTGGATCAAACCGCTTTAATAAAAAATACACGTTTTGTTTAATTTAAGTGTTTTTCTTCTAGAAAGTTGATCAAGTTAGCCTATTTCGGCTAAGGTAAAAACGTTGGGCCAATTGCAGTAATTTTACCAGACATTCAATATGCCGAGTTTGACCGTCACGTGAATCTAATAATGCAAGCCAAATTGTACACAACCTTGTTGAGTAAACGGAATAGCGTTATTAATTTTTGCGACAGACTTGAATGATTACATTAATTAGACGCGTGGCGGAACTTCGCGGAAGTGGCCGAGGTATAAAAAGATCCAACTGCGCGATAGACGCATGTAACGCGAGGCTGGCAGCACACCGGATGGAAACTGTCACAAACAGGAATTATTATAAATATTATGCTGACTCCAATTCAGCAGGCATCCGTGCACAAGGTAATAAAACACATTTGGTTTTTATAACCCACCCGAAGGAAAGTCTACCACGTAACTAAAAAAATAGTGTTATGGAAATGATATCCAGTCTGTTTGTGAAATTAAATACTTTTAGTTAAAATTTGATTCCATTAATTGGAAAACAGTAATTTTTCATAAATGAAAGTAAAATTCTAAATGTCTATAGT
Source organism: Paraescarpia echinospica (assembly GCA_020002185.1). Lineage (NCBI taxonomy): Eukaryota > Metazoa > Annelida > Polychaeta > Sabellida > Siboglinidae > Paraescarpia > Paraescarpia echinospica. The sequence continues at coordinate 13,818,032 of CM034532.1, read as the reverse complement.
TAAACATCACAGTGCAAATGCATCAATTGTCCACTACGACATGATAGCTAATTCGTAAAAATATGTTATTTAGTTTTTATGAAATTATCGGACGTATTGCTCGTTTTGTTCGAGTAGACTATGTCATTAACTGGTGCGAAATGGCTGATGTAGTCCGGTTATGTACATCACAAGAGGAATGACCCGGCGCTGCCCGGGGGTGTTAGTGCGATGTCTTGGGAGACAGTCAATTTCTCTATCCGGAATTAGCGGGCGTGGTAATTTGTAACACGAAATCCGCTCTGGGAAAATGGGACATCTTTGAACATCAAAGGGAATTGCAGTTAACTCAGCCCGACTCGGCCGTATTACCAATAAAGCCTTTTTTAAACTGGATGTTTTCTTTAGTACGTGAACATGCTCCGGGAACGTACCTTCCAAATTGCGAACGCTGTTACGGACTTACTAAACTTAATTCGGCGGGCAGTCTATCTTCAACATAGTTAGCACAGTATTAAGAACAGTACATTAAATAATACATGTACAGGACAGAGACTACCTCGTCTTCCCTTTAAAGCAATGCACAGCTTTGGGGTACACCCTGTTCACGGTGTTCCCAATGCTCTTGATGTTCAACGTTTAACCCGTCTCGATCCCTCGATACCATGACAGCGACCCGCTGCAGAACTGCTGTGAAGGTCACACGTTGCGGCGCCTCGACAGATAAGAGATGTTTAGTTTATTTGTAAATGTTGATTATAAAAAGCTGCGTATCCGACCTTCTCACATTTTGTCAGTTACGGCCAATGTCAATTCGGTTAACGATTTCGACAAAACTACATGTTCTTTTTATTAAAACAGTAAGTGAATATATAGCGTGGTATCCAGTCCGTGTGACTGCTCAAAGCCCTTTAAGATTTATTCCATGGCAGACCTGTTCGATCGAACACCATCTCGACTCCTCTTGGAAGCATTCAGCCGTGCTCCAATTACTACACGAAGGTTTCGTATATAGAATTATTTAATTCACCGCGTATGTAACTATTCACACATTACACATCTGAATTTCAACAAATATAATTTGCGATAGGCTAGATGAGTCGCACTGGCAGATTTAACCAGCATACTTATCCCGTTCACATATGTTGGAAACTGAATAAATACAATAAATACAATACAATACATATCTGCACTCTCTCGCGATCTGCCTCCGCAGTCGTTCGCGAAACTAACGCAGGAACGCAAACAAAAAATCATTTATTTATCAACAGGAGAGACCCCACTCCCGCGACCCGCGCCTCGCCTGTCAAATTGATTGTAGTTTGTACTCTTCCTCTGAATATTGATGAGGCGGACGGTCCCTAACCGTCGTTTGTCCCCCGTTGCCTTGTGACACGTGCGTTTGTTACGTGTCCGCCCGACCCGCATGGAACACCCACGCTAACATGACCGTGCCTAGAAACATATACGTCTTCCTTGAACACCCACATGTCGCAACCAGACAGGTTGCCCGACAAACAGGACGGTCGATCTTGAGGTTTTCAGACCCAATATCCATCACACAATCGACGGTGGATGCCTACAGACGTGTGAATACACGACGTCTTCGATTGTATTAATCACGAGCGAGTCTAGACCGTCTTTTGCGCACGAGCGATGCATTGGCGTTATCGCTGATGATTTTCCAATATGTATAATGATCGGTCTGCTCTGTTTGGGGCCTTAGGCCATTAGTTGAGTGAGGTCTGAAAAGCCTAAGAACGATGCATTGACGTTATCGCTGATGATTTTCCAATATGTATAATGATCGGTCTGCTCTGTTTGGGGCCTTAGGCCATTAGTTGAGTGAGGTCTGAAAAGCTTAAGAACGACCGTCCTGCTTTTCAATATATGGATATGTTTCAGTAGTTTGACTTTTTATTCTCGATTAATGCGTTAATTAATCAACGCCTCTTTCGTCAGAAAAGGGGCACAGCACATACCCAGACAGCTTGTGCACTTCAGACAGGTAAAATAGTTCCATACACCACTCGAACGTTATCGTGTCCAGTCAAGTTGCAATACAAAATACTATCTATAATTGTATGTGCTTGAAATTGAGATATTTTTTGATCAACACCCATTAGGCGATTACCAGATCAAATGAAGTTGCATAAAATCTGCAAATAAAGGATAGTTGCGGCAGGCGTGACTTACAAGATTAGATTTTCTCGCATTGCAATCACGTGACACACAATGCAATCACGTGACCAGTCACCACTGACGTCATAATGCATTTGCGGAACGTATTACTGTTCTTCGATTTAGTTTCGGCGGTGGAACCGAACACAGTACAATTACACTTTTTGCTGCGTTTCATATGTAATGCTTTACACTGACAAGAAGTAATTGTGTTTAATCTAGCCTTGTATTTGTAGCTTTTTCATCCAGTAGGTTTTTCAGCACTTTTATTAATCTTTTACTTTCTCATTTCAATTACTTGTAATTTCCCTATTTCTAATATATATATATATATATATATAATATAATATATGTGTGTGTGTGTGTGTGTGTGTGTGTGTGTGTGTGTGTGTGTGTGTGTGTGTGTGTGTGTGTGTGTGTGTGTGTGTGTGTGTATTACAGTACATTACGTTATATATATATATAATTATATTACATTACATTACGTTACGTAGGATCTTGCTAAGTTAACTTTACTGTCCAAGTCATAATTTATTTTCTCTTATATGCAATTTTATATGTGGTTATGTTAACGCCAATTTTGTAAGCACATGTGAACTGTAATTTTCCTTGTATTCGTTGGTGTGTAAATACAGTATAAATACACATTATTACTGCAGTCGTGACCTATGACGTGCTATTGCGTCATCTCGTTTATTCACATTAGGACGTGTAGCATGTGCTGTATAAGACATGACAAGATGTAGAGACTTAACACCCATAGACACATCACAATTATAGGAAGACCATGCGTCTGTGTTTGTTGGCAGAGGATTAATACATCTGACGTCGTTTTATCCCGTCCGCGATAAATGGGTTCAGCCGAGCTCGTAACTGCCAGAAATCACAGACCATGACGGCACGCGAACTTCGGGCTTTATCTGCGGAACACAGTAGAGTTTGACAATTTGATGGACAAACCACCTGTTTGATACGGCCGAAGAAAACTAAGTATTTTCTTGACGTTTGCTTGACCTATATATATATATATATATATATATATACATATATATATATATACATCTAAGGCGCCACGACGCGTAGCGAGTGAGTGTGCTTTGGACGGTATGACATACTATTCAAACATAAATTTATATTGAAGGTCATTTAGTGCAAACGTTATGGCTCCTACTTTCGAATAAATACGGTGTTCACATGAGCACATATATTTAACAATCTTGAAGTGCAAACACTATCAAACTTGTGACAAGTAAACGGTAAATTCGTATATAGCGCAGTGTCCAGTCTTTAGGGCTGCTCAAAGCGCTTTCCATCTCATTTCCTGGCAAGCGTGTTCAGTAGAACATCATCTCGACTTCTGTGGGAAGCATTCAGCTATCACTGGAAGCATTCAGCTATTATTGCACGAAGATGATCCTTTTACACAACATCCCCATCACTGTCTGTATAGCTAGGTACTCATCTGAATGAAATGAAGCAACGTGAAGTATAATGATACATAGAACGATCGAGGCATCGTCATAGTAGATGCGACAACAGAGTATTATCAATAGTATATTTTACTGTTGATAGTTATTGACGATTGTATACTGAACTATTGATAGTACAGATAGTTGGCAAACAGACCAGCAGGGCTACGTGTGCCATAAAATAACAATATATTTTCAAACTGTTATTTTACTTATTTACCGATGTCACGTCAACAATCGTCGACTACAAAAGCGTCATTCGCGGATACACAATTTTGAATTAAACGTCTCCAAGACTACATGATTGCGTCACCCATCAAGTATGGCTCGGGACGTCTTACCCTGGATATTTGCTATGCAATGAAACTTAACGCAATAGTAGAGTTTCGACAATAAAACACAACCATTGCAATACTGTCACAAAAAATAAAAACTGTCCCAAACTATCATCTCCAGAAGCTACGTGGAGTGACAGAAATGAGCCAAGCAGGACGTTCGAACCCGAATTCTTTGTTGTGTTCTTTCTGTTAGTGACGTTTCGCCTACCGTGCGCAGGTATTTCCAGACTGACCGCCAAACGGACGGGATCAACTACCTGTCGTAGCCACGCGACTCACTTGTCTTGACTTGAATGCATGGACGAGACCGACCCTCGGGAATCCCTCGGGACATTTCCCCTCATCCTGTTCTACTTACTGCATACTCCACTGTCGTCAATAGCGGAAATCCAGCATTATTTTTGAGTTGGTCAATCGTCCTCTCCAGTGGACTTCATCCCCTCGTCTGACCATTGTAACCTATTATGCTTGAAAGCCAGGCTATCAAGGTACGACACACTGAATCTTCTGTGATGACTGCAAACGACAGCCAGAGCTCCTATTTAGTTGGCGTAATTCTAGAAAGCGATCAATACATTCCTGTTCCGGAAAGAGTATTGCTCCCGGTCAAGTGCTGTTGTTGCGATGAATGATTTACATTTAATATTACAACATATTTTTGATTGTTGCCAGAGTTCATTGTTATTTAATGTATAATACTTGTTTAGATACTACTACTACTACTACTACTACTACTACTACTAATAATAATAATAATAATAATAATAATAATTATTATTATTATTATTATAAAGTAAACAGCCAGTGTACACAGAAAGAAAACAATTACAACAAAGCATCGTTACGTAGCTGAATACAATTTTACAACATCGTAAAACAAGCTGCTGCCCTGTGAACAAACAACAAACCTACGACCGCGCCGAACTGCTCGCCAAAAACGTCCAGCTGAATTTCAATGATATAGAACCTAATCCAGATTATTTGCGCTAAGCTACAAGAGCCCCACATACTAGAAGTACCAACTCCGTGAGTACAGTTCGCCCTAACAGAGAATGATGCTTCACTAGTCTCAAACAAAACGGGCCCCTTAAGCGAGATCTGTCATAAAGTTTAAATTTCTCCTTCTTATTATTGTTTTCTATGGGATCGTCTTCTCGACTTATCTGACTATATATGTGCTAATAGTTAGCGGACTGTTTCATAGCACCACTCGATTTTTGACTCGCTAAAAAGGTGCGCCAAAACGGGCCACTTGTATTATTTAGCCATCATCACACATTTCGCAAACACATTGTGCACTATCGGACCATAACCAGTCATGGAGTGTTCACGGCGCATATTATTCACATTTTATCATTTCTTCCCCGTCCTTACTGTCCGAAAACAGTTGGTGCATTATTGGTTCTGCACCCAGTTGTCTCGCTTGTTTTCGAAGCTTCAGAACATCGCAGTGGCACGGCGAACGATCTCTTGTAGTTCCACTTCCGCGTTGTAAGTTTTTTTGTTAGATTTTATTCTAAAATCGAAGTTGACGTTTGTATGAACCGAACGTGGTGATTCATGTCTTTTCTATCTTATTCGACTTTCGTTTTGTTTATTGATTCCCTTTCAGTACAGGTGAAACACTCGCTACGGAGTTTATTATCATAATTTGGTGATAATGTACTTATATATTACTCTATTTTATAATATAATATGCATCCATACAGCTCATATTGACACTATATAAAATAAAGTGTTGATATTATTGTTTTGCTTAAGATTATTATTGTTATTATTGTTCTTACTCTTGTGTAACTGGGTAATGTGTAATACTCTATATATGTAAGCTAATGTAATACCATAATACATTACAAATGAAGGTGGGTTTATTGTATTAACAGGCTAACAGCATTTCGACGATAACGAACCCCTATTAACATAACGACAAACGGCTGGGGGCCCGTATTGGGCAGGCGACCCGTTTTGCACGCCGTTCCCCTACGTTCTTGTATAACTCGGTATACAGCTCTTACGACTGCTCAGATAGTTGGACGCTCCACTCACTGGCATATCTGTTCTATCGAACACCATCTAGAATTCTCCGTGAGCATTCAGCCACGCAGTATTTACTGCGCGACGACTATCCACAACTGTCTATAGCCAGGTACTCATTCACACAGCCGAGCAAATTGAAACAACGTGTAACGAACAAACTTACCCAAGTTTCGAAACAGCAGCAAGAAGATTAAAACATGGAATCCCTGGATTGAAGACCCGATGTTCTAAATACAACGACACCGCGCCCTATAGAAACGGCTCATACTTTAAGCAGTCTTCATGGAATAGCTGTTAACTTGCTATCGGCGTTGGTAATGGAGTGCCTTAATGTATTGGCAACACTTATCATGACCGTCGTCAACAAATAGGAGGGAGTGCCTGCAGAAACGAAAGCTGTTGTCGTCACACACATCTTGAAAATATAAGAAATTGGCAGTGAAATACAGCAAACTAATCGGCCTATTTACAACATGTGCTTCTTGCTAACGCCTGTTGAGAGGATTGTGGCAAACCGATTGATTGTACATCTCCTGCATAAAAACCTCCACGTGCCGTTAGAATATGCCTACTAACAGAACTGCTTTGCTTGACAAAGACACCGAGCGAACGTTTCAGGAAATCACCTGAAGGACACAGACAGTGTGGGGTGAACGACATGGAACACATTTCGAAACTTTTTACACAGCTTAGTAAACCGAGGCAACGTGTAGTGAACGAAATTGTCCAGTGTTTGAGAGTTCAGTGTTGTAACCACTACGCTACCGTGCGCCACGTGACCTATGTGCTGACGATACCCGGCGTGCTCAAGAATCCAGTCTGAATGATGATACGTCGCCGGGATTTTCATCAGAAAGACGGAAATCTGCAATGGCAGCATCCACCAAGTAGATTGAGATGTTGAAACTCAACTATGAGAATGCAGAGTTCCGCATCATTCATCCGAAGTCAACACGCCAACAAGTTCTTCCAGATGGTGTAATGGCCGGCAACGCTTGCATGTTGCCAACACTCACGCCAGAAACCCGAACCCCGTCTCAATTTCATGAGTTCACACCTACGTATCGATGGGCAATTACCTCTCATTATTACCTGACACGTCGTTTACACTCATTCGACAGGTTACGTTTCCTTACTGGTCGCAATAAAATCGTCGAGCGAGCTTTGTCTTGACCGGTTCCAAGGACAAGAAACCAGCTACGAATCATAGTGCGCCTGTGCACGAGTGTAGCGCAAGTTTAGGTGACTCTCAAAAAGAATGCCTTTCATAACTGTGTAGCTATTTTAGGAATACCCAGGTGTGTGTGTGTGTGTGTGTGCGTGTGCGTGTTTGTGTGTGTGTGTGTGTGTGCGTGCGTGTGCATACGTGCTTGCGAGCGTGTGTACGTGCGTCTGTGTGTGTGTGTGTGTGTGCGCGCGCTCGCGTGTGTATGTATATATATATATATATTACATATTATATATATATATGTATATATATATACATGTGTGTATGTATGTATGTGTGTGTGTGTTTATGTATGTATGTATGCATGTATGTATATAGGATGTCATATTATATACTGTATACACATTTTGTACAACTGCTACACCCCCAGCGCTGCTACAATGTGGGGATGTCCCTTTTTGAGGAAGGTTACACTCCGGAAAATGTAGTTTTGAATGGGAATATGAGAATATTACTTTTTTGATCGTGTCTATAGTATATTAGATAACAACCAATTGCTGATTAATCATGAAGTCATCGCGCAAACAATTATCACATGACTAATGTTATATCGATCATGGGAATATTGTACTCCGACATTTGTATGCAATTTATTTGACATTTAACATTGTCGATAATACGTACCGGTTATACATCAACATTCTATTGCTCGGTGATGACAAACTGATAAACGGTCCCAGTCGAGGTTTGGTTATAGAGAGAATAATTATTATACAACGCAGACCTATCAAAGAGAACGAAACACCGACTCCAACGTGCGCTGAAGTGACGTATTTGAGGAACATTGGGACACGCCTCCCGTGGAATTTTTTTTCTCTCTTCTATATATAACTTGTTGTCGGCCCCTGTTTGTGCAAATGATCAGGCATGTCAGTTGACCAACCAATCGTAACAAATGATGCTGACCGATTTTAAGACATTACACGAAAATACATTTTACGACAATACAAGGAAAACACATTAATTTACAACTCTGTGCACATACAAGGCTAGGAAGCATAATAGGAAAAACATAAATCATTGCCGCCCGACACTATCTCTAGCAGTCAAAATATAATTAACATGTTTATCCCACATTGATCTATAGACATTGTAGGTGGCATCTTCGCAATATAAATTGCCAAAAAAGTATTCAAATACTAACCTACTTAAAATATTTTTTCGACGGAAAATAATTACATAAACATGAAAATGTGTCCCACCTATCCTAAAATGTAAAATGTTAGAGAATGTAAGTATGGGTCAGTCAATTAACTTGAAAAGTTAAGTAATTAATTTACAATTAACTCCGAAACATCTCAATTAAATAATAAAAATACTAATGGATAGTTCTTATATAGCGCACATTTTTAGGCAAAAAACTCAGTGCACTAGTACATATCATTCATACTTACATATATACATAACATAGACTACACAGATACATACATGGACCACTTAGACTAGGGAGAACGCTTGTCGAAACAGATATGTCTTTAACCGGGGTTTAAATTCAGATAGAGTAGGGGTATTTCGCAGACTGACAGGCAGTGAATTCCAAAGAGTGGGTGCGATGAAGCTAAAAGAGCGCTCAGTTATATATAATTAACAGCTTCTCGCTGGAGGACCTGAGGGTGCGTGACGTTTTGTATGTGGAAAGCAGAGCCGAAAGTAAGGTGGGAGTGACTCGTCAAAATGGCGGTACGCAAAAGTTGCCATCTGGTACTGGCATCAAAACGTTACAGGCAGCCATTGGAGTTCCTGTAACATTGGCGTCACATACGTTTCTTTAGAACGAGCCGTGCTGCATTGCTTTGAACCCTCTGTAATCGACTTATCTGTTCAGCAGGCAGACCATTAAAAACCGAATTACAATAATAAAATTCAACTAACCTCACGCATTTATCATTTCAATGAAATTGACTTCTTATTCTCACTTAAATTAAATTAGTAATACATTTAATTCAATTAACTTCAATTAACGTCAGTTAAATAAAAATAACTTCAATTAAATTAACAATTCACCTTAATATAAGACAACAAGAACCAAATATCTGCTAAAGGGCAACTGTGTCCCGGGCTAATGAAACCTAACTACATTGAAAGCACATTTCGAGAAGTTGTGGTACCTATTAAGTTGCCGGATTTAATTCACTTTTCACAGTTTATCCATTGAGATTTTGTCATGTGGGATTACGTCCTGAAAATCTCCCGACTCCAGATACACTTTGAACTGCATACCTTTGGATGGGAGTGCAGTGAAGCAGTGACTAAAGCCACATCATTGTGTCAAACCTAGGGCAAATTTGTTCAGTCTACATTGCTTCAGTTCACTCAGCTGTATGAATTGGTGGTGGATATTTGTATACGAATTGCAGCATGGCTTAATGCTTCCCAGACAAATCGAGATGGTGTTCAAGTGAAAACAGGTCTGCCAGGAAGCAAAGTGTAAAGCGCTATATAAGAACTTACCTTTACTTGTTTTAGTTAGAAGTCATAAAAGCAAGCCCGGTCAGTACACTTACGTTATCTCAAACACACTCACAGATGAGCACAACTGTATGTAACGACAAATAATCGTTCTCGATTCATTCCACTTATGCTACACCCGTGTGAACTGGCGGATATTTTATTATCAACCCCCCACCGTTATCAACTAATGCGTACATTACACCGTAACAGTCCTATGTCGGCGAAACGTATGCAATTTGATTAATTATATCGCCCTCTGTTTCTTACATATACGAACGCACTTGGTGTAAAATGCAAATACTTCTGAATAGCATTCACTAGGGATCCGTGCTGATAGACCAATGGCAACACAGAGTTTCCTTCTTACAACCCGGCGGGTCACGGTAAGTAAGCCGATAGCGTACCGTTCGGTAACGCGCCTGACCGCGGTCACATTAATTTTAATACGTAGCACACCGGCCAGCGCTCTCTATAAAGTGCGCCGTAAATCACGTCGATTCGCCGGCGCTGTTTGTCGCCGCGCGCGCTGCTGTTTGTTTGCGTGTGTGACGTCGCAATCTCGCGCGTTGTCGACGCGCTGCGCGTGACGTTATTACGTGTGACCATGATTAATACCGTTGTTTTAGTGCGTGATTACCTCGTGACACGCTGGCCAGTGACGGGCGCGAGTTATTGGCGAATAAAAAGTGTCGTTTGCACGCGTCGTTGTGTCCTGCTCATAGACGGACTGTCGTACGTGTGCCATTACGGTCGGCGGCGATCACACGCCGATTTCGACGCTGTGGAATAGGTCGCAAATATTCAATGCGAGGCGATGAGGAACAGTGTAGCCATTATCGATAGTTGGCAGCGTTGAATAGTATTTACTATATAAATGTATCACAATTTACATCAATATTCCATTCAAAAAGGTACATTAATGGGAAACAAAATGCATCCTTTTGGGTCAGTGCATTCTAAATGAGTTAATAACAAAATAACCATTGGCAACTACAATCAAGAATGTTATGCTAGTAGTTTACTAGAATAATCTTGTTGAAGACACATCATTTAAATTTCACGGACGGCGCCATTGTGATAGAAAGCCTGACGTCATCAATCCTACTCTTTCCAATTCGTAAGTCGCCAAACTGAGAAACCAACCCCAAACTAATAATTACGCTACTTTAATTAGCCGAATTTCTTTTGGCGCTATAAAGATGTTACAACCACATAGTGCACTGTATGGCATTATAGAAGTTGTTACATCCACATAGTGCACTGTATGGCATTATAGAAGTTGTTACATCCACATAGTGCACTGTATGGCATTATATAAGTTGCTACATCCACATAGTGCACTGTACGGCATAATAGAAGTTGCTACATCCACATAGTGCACTGTAGGGCATTATAGAAGTTGCTACATCCACATAGTGCATAGTATGGCATTATAGAAGTTGTTACATCCAAATAGTGCACTGTGTGGCATTATATAAGTTGCTACATCCACATAGTGCACTGTATGGCATTATAGAAGTTGGTATATCCACATAGTGCACTGTGTGGCATTATAGAAGTTGTTACATCCACATAGTGCACTGTATGGCATTATAGAAGTTGCTACATCCACATAGTGCACTGTAGGACATTATTGAAGTTGCTACATCCACATAGTGCATTGTAGGGCATTATAGAAGTTGCTACATCCACATAGTGCACTGTAGGGCATTATAGAAGTTGCTACATCCACATAGTGCACTGTAGGGCATTATAGAACTTGTCACATCCACATAGTGCACTGTAGGGCATTATAGAAGTTGTTACATCCACATAGTGCACTGTATGGCATTATATAAGTTGCTACATCCACACTGTAGGGCATTATAGAAGTTGTTACATCCACATAGTGCACTGTAGGGCATTATAGAAGTTGCTACATCCACATAGTGCACTGTAGGGCATTATAGAAGTTGTTACATCCACATAGTGCACTGTATGGCATTATAGAAGTTGTTACATCCACATAGTGCACTGTATGGCATTATAGAAGTTGTTACATCCACATAGTGCACTGTATGGCATTATAGAAGTTGCTACATCCACATAGTGCACTGTAGGGCATTATAGAACTTGTTCCACATAGTGCACTGTAGGGCATTATAGAAGTTGTTACATCCACATAGTGCACTGTATGGCATTATAGAAGTTGTTACATCCACATAGTGCACTGTATGGCATTATAGAAGTTGTTACATCCACATAGTGCACTGTATGGCATTATAGAAGTTGTTACATCCACATAGTGCACTGTATGGCATTATAGAAGTTGTTACATCCACATAGTGCACTGTAGGGCATTATAGAAGTTGTTACATCCACATAGTGCACTGTATGGCATTATAGAAGTTGTTACATCCACATAGTGCACTGTATGGCATTATAGAAGTTGTTACATCCACATAGTGCACTGTATGGCATTATATAAGTAGAAGTTGCTACATCCACATAGTGCACTGTAGGGCATTATAGAACTTGTCACATCCACATAGTGCATAGTAGGGCATTATAGAAGTTGTTACATCCACATAGTGCACTGTATGGCATTATATAAGTTGCTACATCCACATAGTGCACTGTATGGCATTATAGAAGTTGTTACATCCACATAGTGCACTGTAGGGCATTATAGAAGTTGTTACATCCACATAGTGCACTGTATGGCATTATAGAAGTTGCTACATCCACATAGTGCACTGTAGGGCATTATAGAAGTTGCTACATCCACATAGTGCACTGTAGGGCATTATAGAAGTTGCTACATCCACATAGTGCACTGTATGGCATTATAGAAGTTGTTACATCCACATAGTGCACTGTGGCAGAAGTTGCTACATCCACATAGTGCACTGTAATTATAGAAGTTGTATATCACATAGTGCACTGTACATTATAGAAGTTGCATCCACATAGTGCACTGTAGGGCATTATAGAAGTTGCTACATCCACATAGTGCACTGTGGGCATTATAGAAGTTGTTACATCCACATAGTGCACTGTAGGGCATTATAGAAGTTGTTACATCCACATAGTGCACTGTATGGCATTATAGAAGTTGTTACATCCACATAGTGCACTGTATGGCATTATAGAAGTTGTTACATCCACATAGTGCACTGTATGGCATTATAGAAGTTGCTACATCCACATAGTGCACTGTAGGGCATTATAGAACTTGTCACATCCACATAGTGCACTGTAGGGCATTATAGAAGTTGTTACATCCACATAGTGCACTGTATGGCATTATATAAGTTGCTACATCCACATAGTGCACTGTATGGCATTATAGAAGTTGTTACATCCACATAGTGCACTGTAGGGCATTATAGAAGTTGTTACATCCACATAGTGCACTGTATGGCATTATAGAGTTGTTACATCCACATAGTGCACTGTGGGCATTATATAAGTTGCACATCCACATAGTGCACTGTAGGGCATTATAGAAGTTGTACATCCACATAGTGCACTGTAGGGCATTATAGAAGTTGTTACATCCACATAGTGCACTGTATGGCATTATAGAAGTTGTTACATCCACATAGTGCACTGTATGGCATTATAGAAGTTGTTACATCCACATAGTGCACTGTATGGCATTATAGAAGTTGCTACATCCACATAGTGCACTGTAGGGCATTATAGAACTTGTCACATCCACATAGTGCACTTTAGGGCATTATAGAAGTTGCTACATCCACATAGTGCACTGTATGGCATTATATAAGTTGCTACATCCACATAGTGCACTGTATGGCATTATAGAAGTTGTTACATCCACATAGTGCACTGTAGGGCATTATAGAAGTTGATACATCCACATAGTGCACTGTATGGCATTATAGAAGTTGTTACATCCACATAGTGCACTGTATGGCATTATATAAGTTGCTACATCCACATAGTGCACTGTACGGCATTATAGAAGTTGCTACATCCACATAGTGCACTGTAGGGCATTATAGAAGTTGCTACATCCACATAGTGCATAGTATGGCATTATAGAAGTTGTTACATCCACATAGTGCACTGTGTGGCATTATATAAGTTGCTACATCCACATAGTGCACTGTATGGCATTATAGAAGTTGGTATATCCACATAGTGCACTGTGTGACATTATAGAAGTTGTTACATCCACATAGTGCACTGTATGGCATTATAGAAGTTGCTACATCCACATAGTGCACTGTAGGACATTATTGAAGTTGCTACATCCACATAGTGCACTGTAGGGCATTATAGAAGTTGCTACATCCACATAGTGCACTGTAGGGCATTATAGAAGTTGCTACATCCACATAGTGCACTGTAGGGCATTATAGAACTTGTCACGTCCACATAGTGCACTGTAGGGCATTATAGAAGTTGTTACATCCACATAGTGCACTGTATGGCATTATATAAGTTGCTACATCCACATAGTGCACTGTATGGCATTATAGAAGTTGTTACATCCACATAGTGCACTGTAGGGCATTATAGAAGTTGTTACATCCACATAGTGCACTGTATGGCATTATATAAGTTGCTACATCCACATAGTGCACTGTATGGCATTATAGAAGTTGTTACATCCACATAGTGCACTGTAGTGCATTATAGAAGTTGTTACATCCACATAGTGCACTGTATGGCATTATAGAAGTTGCTACATCCACATAGTGCACTCTAGGGCATTATAGAAGTTGCTACATCCACATAGTGCATAGTATGGCATTATAGAAGTTGTTACATCCACATAGTGCACTGTATGGCATTATAGAAGTTGCTACATCCACTTAGTGCACTGTAGGGCATTATAGAAGTTGCTATATCTACATAGTGCACTGTATGGCATTATAGAAATTGTTACATCCACATAGTGCACTGTATGGCATTATAGAAGTTGCTACATCCACATAGTGCACTGTATGGCATTATAGAAGTTGTTACATCCACATAGTGCACTGTAGGGCATTATAGAAGTTGTTACATCCACATAGTGCACTGCATGGCATTATAGAAGTTGTTACATCCACATAGTGTACTGTATGGCATTATAGAAGTTGTTACATCCACATAGTGCACTGTATGGCATTATAGAAGTTGTTACATCCACATAGTGCACTGTATGGCATTATATAAGTTGCTACATCCACATAGTGCACTGTACGGCATTATAGAAGTTGCTACATCCACATAGTGCACTGTAGGGCATTATAGAAGTTGCTACATCCACATAGATTGCATACTATGGCATTATAGAAGTTATTGCATCCATGGTGCTGTGTGGCATTATATGGTGCTTTACATCCACGCAGGTGCACTGTATGGCATTATAGAGTTGGTATATCCACATGGTGCACTGTGTGACATTATAGAAGTTGTTACATCCCATGAAGGTGCACTGAGGGCATTATAAGTTGCTACATCCACATAGTGCACTGTAGGGCATTATAGAACTTGTCACATCCACATAGTGCACTGTAGGGCATTATAGAAGTTGCTACATCCACATAGTGCACTGTATGGCATTATAGAAGTTGTTACATCCACATAGTGCACTGTATGGCATTATAGAAGTTGCTACATCCACATAGTGCACTGTAGGGCATTATAGAAGTTGTTACATCCACATAGTGCACTGTAGGGCATTATATAAGTTGTTACATCCACATAGTGCACTGTAGGGCATTATAGAAGTTGTTACATCCACATAGTGCACTGTATGGCATTATAGAAGTTGTTACATCCACATAGTGCACTGTATGGCATTATAGAAGTTGTTACATCCACATAGTGCACTGTATGGCATTATAGAAGTTGCTACATCCACATAGTGCACTGTAGGGCATTATAGAACTTGTCACATCCACATAGTGCACTGTAGGGCATTATAGAAGTTGTTACATCCACATAGTGCACTGTAGGACATTATAGAAGTTGTTACATCCACATAGTGCACTGTATGGCATTATAGAAGTTGTTACATCCACATAGTGCACTGTATGGCATTATAGAAGTTGTTACATCCACATAGTGCACTGTATGGCATTATAGAAGTTGTTACATCCACATAGTGCACTGTAGGGCATTATAGAAGTTGTTACATCCACATAGTGCACTGTATGGCATTATAGAAGTTGTTACATCCACATAGTGCACTGTATGGCATTATAGAAGTTGTTACATCCACATAGTGCACTGTATGGCATTATAGAAGTTGTTACATCCACATAGTGCACTGTAGGGCATTATAGAAGTTGTTACATCCACATAGTGCACTGTATGGCATTATATAAGTTGCTACATCCACATAGTGCACTGTATGGCATTATAGAAGTTGTTACATCCACATAGTGCACTGTAGGGCATTATAGAAGTTGTTACATCCACATAGTGCACTGTATGGCATTATAGAAGTTGCTACATCCACATAGTGCACTCTAGGGCATTATAGAAGTTGCTACATCCACATAGTGCATAGTATGGCATTATAGAAGTTGTTACATCCACATAGTGCACTGTATGGCATTATAGAAGTTGCTACATCCACTTAGTGCACTGTAGGGCATTATAGAAGTTGCTATATCTACATAGTGCACTGTATGGCATTATAGAAGTTGTTACATCCACATAGTGCACTGTATGGCATTATAGAAGTTGCTACATCCACATAGTGCACTGTATGGCATTATAGAAGTTGTTACATCCACATAGTGCACTGTAGGGCATTATAGAAGTTGTTACATCCACATAGTGCACTGCATGGCATTATAGAAGTTGTTACATCCACATAGTGCACTGTATGGCATTATAGAAGTTGTTACATCCACATAGTGCACTGTATGGCATTATAGAAGTTGTTACATCCACATAGTGCACTGTATGGCATTATATAAGTTGCTACATCCACATAGTGCACTGTACGGCATTATAGAAGTTGCTACATCCACATAGTGCACTGTAGGGCATTATAGAAGTTACTACATCCACATAGTGCATACTATGGCATTATAGAAGTTGTTACATCCACATAGTGCACTGTGTGGCATTATATAAGTTGCTACATCCACATAGTGCACTGTATGGCATTATAGAAGTTGGTATATCCACATAGTGCACTGTGTGACATTATAGAAGTTGTTACATCCACATAGTGCACTGTAGGGCATTATAGAAGTTGCTACATCCACATAGTGCACTGTAGGGCATTATAGAAGTTGCTACATCCACATAGTGCACTGTAGGGCATTATAGAAGTTGTCACATCCACATAGTGCACTGTAGGGCATTATAGAAGTTGTTACATCCACATAGTGCACTGTATGGCATTATATAAGTTGCTACATCCACATAGTGCACTGTAGGGCATTATAGAAGTTGTTACATCCACTTAGTGCACTGTATGGCATTATAGAAGTTGCTACATCCACATAGTGCACTGTAGGGCATTATAGAAGTTGTTACATCCACATAGTGCACTGTATGGCATTATAGAAGTTGTTACATCCACATAGTGCACTGTATGGCATTATAGAAGTTGTTACATCCACATAGTGCACTGTATGGCATTGTAGAAGTTGCTACATCCACATAGTGCACTGTAGGGCATTATAGAACTTGTCACATCCACATAGTGCTCTGTAGGGCATTATAGAAGTTGTTACATCCACATAGTGCACTGTATGGCATTATATAAGTTGCTACATCCACATAGTGCACTGTATGGCATTATAGAAGTTGTTACATCCACATAGTGCACTGTATGGCATTATAGAAGTTGTTACATCCACATAGTGCACTGTATGGCATTATAGAAGTTGTTACATCCACATAGTGCACTGTAGGGCATTATAGAAGTTGTTACATCCACATAGTGCACTGTATGGCATTATAGAAGTTGTTACATCCACATAGTGCACTGTAGGGCATTATAGAAGTTGTTACATCCACATAGTGCACCAGCGGCATTGTAGAAGCTGCTAAGCATCCACATAGTGCACTGTAGGCATGCAGAACTTGTCACATCCACATAGTGCTCTGTGGTGGGCATTATAGAAGTTGTTACATCCACATAGTGCACTGTATGGCAATATATAAGTTGCCACATCCACATAGTGCACTGTATGGCATTATAGAAGCTGTTACATCCACATAGCGCGCACTGTAGGGCAATATAGTTGTTGATCCACATAGTGCACTGTATGGCATTATAGAAGCCGCTACATCCACATAGTGCAACTGTAGGGCATTATAGAAGCTGCTACTCACACATAGTGCACTGTAGGGCATTATAGAAGTTGCTACATCCACATAGTGCACAGTATGGCATTATAGAAGTTGTTACATCCACATAGTGCACTGAATGGCATTATAGAAGGCTACATCCACTTAGTGCACTGTAGGGCAATATAGAAGCTAAGAGTATCTACATAGCACTGTATGGCAATATAGAAGTTGTTACATCCACATAGTGCACTGTATGGCATTATAGAAGTTGCTACATCCACATAGTGCACTGTACGGCATTATAGAAGTTGCTACATCCACATAGTGCACTGTAGGGCATTATAGAAGTTGCTACATCCACATAGTGCAACTGTATGGCATTATGAAGTTGTTGGCATCCACATAGTGCAACTGTATGGCATTATAGAAGTTGTTACATCCAATATACAGTGCACTGTATGGCATTATAGAAGTTGCTACATCCACTTAGTGCACTGTAGGGCATTATAGAAGTTGCGATATCTACATAGTGCAAAGTATGGCATTATAGAAGTTGTTACATCCACATAGTGCACTGTATGGCATTATAAAATTTTCTACATCCACATAGTGCACTGTAGGGCATTATAGAAGTTGTTACATCCACATAGTGCATTGTATGGCATTGTAGAAGTTGCTACATCCACGTAGTGCACTGTATGGCATTATAGAAGTTGCTACATCCACATAGTGCACTGTAGGGCATTATAGAAGTTGTTACATCCACATAGTGCACTGTATGGCATTATAGAAGTTGCTACATCCACATAGTGCACTGTAGGGCATTATAGAAGTTGTTACATCCACATAGTGCACTGTATGGCATTATAGAAGTTGCTACATCCACATAGTGCACTGTATGGCATTATAGAAGTTGTTACATCCACATAGTGCACTGTGTGGCATTATAGAAGTTGCTACATCCACATAGTGCACTGTAGGACATTATTGAAGTTGCTACATCCACATAGTGCATTGTAGGGCATTATAGAAGTTGCTACATCCACATAGTGCACTGTAGGGCATTATAGAAGTTGCTACATCCACATAGTGCACTGTAGGGCATTATAGAACTTGTCACATCCACATAGTGCACTGTAGGGCATTATAGAAGTTGTTACATCCACATAGTGCACTGTAGGACATTATAGAAGTTGTTACATCCACATAGTGCACTGTATGGCATTATAGAAGTTGTTACATCCACATAGTGCACTGTATGGCATTATAGAAGTTGTTACATCCACATAGTGCACTGTATGGCATTATAGAAGTTGTTACATCCACATAGTGCACTGTAGGGCATTATAGAAGTTGTTACATCCACATAGTGCACTGTATGGCATTATAGAAGTTGCTACATCCACATAGTGCACTGTAGGGCATTATAGAAGTTGTTACATCCACATAGTGCACTGTATGGCTTTATAGAAGTTGTTACATCCACATAGTGCACTGTATGGCATTATAGAAGTTGTTACATCCACATAGTGCACTGTATGGCATTATAGAAGTTGCTACATCCACATAGTGCACTGTAGGGCATTATAGAACTTGTCACATCCACATAGTGCACTGTAGGGCATTATATAAGTTGTTACATCCACATAGTGCACTGTAGGGCATTATAGAAGTTGTTACATCCACATAGTGCACTGTATGGCATTATAGAAGTTGTTACATCCACATAGTGCACTGTATGGCATTATAGAAGTTGTTACATCCACATAGTGCACTGTATGGCATTATAGAAGTTGCTACATCCACATAGTGCACTGTATGGCATTATAGAAGTTGTTATGATCCACATAGTGCACTGTAGGGCACAGGTAGGTTGTTACATCCACATAGTGCACTGTATGGCATTATATAAGTTGCCACATCCACATAGTGCACTGTATGGCATTATAGAAGTTGTTACATCCACATAGTGCACTGTAGGGCATTATAGAAGTTGTTACATCCACATAGTGCACTGTATGGCATTATAGAAGTCGCTACATCCACATAGTGCACTGTAGGGCATTATAGAAGTTGCTACATCCACATAGTGCACTGTAGGGCATTATAGAAGTTGCTACATCCACATAGTGCATAGTATGGCATTATAGAAGTTGTTACATCCACATAGTGCACTGTATGGCATTATAGAAGTTGCTACATCCACTTAGTGCACTGTAGGGCATTATAGAAGTTGCTATATCTACATAGTGCACTGTATGGCATTATAGAAGTTGTTACATCCACATAGTGCACTGTATGGCATTATAGAAGTTGCTACATCCACATAGTGCACTGTATGGCATTATAGAAGTTGTTACATCCACATAGTGCACTGTAGGGCATTATAGAAGTTGTTACATCCACATAGTGCACTGCATGGCATTATAGAAGTTGTTACATCCACATAGTGTACTGTATGGCATTATAGAAGTTGTTACATCCACATAGTGCACTGTATGGCATTATAGAAGTTGTTACATCCACATAGTGCACTGTATGGCATTATATAAGTTGCTACATCCACATAGTGCACTGTACGGCATTATAGAAGTTGCTACATCCACATAGTGCACTGTAGGGCATTATAGAAGTTACTACATCCACATAGTGCATAGTATGGCATTATAGAAGTTGTTACATCCACATAGTGCACTGTGTGGCATTTTATAAGTTGCTACATCCACATAGTGCACTGTATGGCATTATAGAAGTTGGTATATCCACATAGTGCACTGTGTGACATTATAGAAGTTGTTCCATCCACATAGTGCACTGTAGGGCATTATAGAAGTTGCTACATCCACATAGTGCACTGTAGGGCATTATAGAAGTTGCTACATCCACATAGTGCACTGTAGGGCATTATAGAACTTGTCACATCCACATAGTGCACTGTAGGGCATTATAGAAGTTGTTACATCCACATAGTGCACTGTATGGCATTATATAAGTTGCTACATCCACATAGTGCACTGTATGGCATTATAGAAGTTGTTACATCCACATAGTGCACTGTAGGGCATTATAGAAGTTGTTACATCCACATAGTGCACTGTATGGCATTATAGAAGTTGCTACATCCACATAGTGCACTGTAGGGCATTATAGAAGTTGTTACATCCACATAGTGCACTGTATGGCATTATAGAAGTTGTTACATCCACATAGTGCACTGTATGGCATTATAGAAGTTGTTACATCCACATAGTGCACTGTATGGCATTATAGAAGTTGCTACATCCACATAGTGCACTGTAGGGCATTATAGAACTTGTCACATCCACATAGTGCACTGTAGGGCATTATAGAAGTTGTTACATCCACATAGTGCACTGTAGGACATTATAGAAGTTGTTACATCCACATAGTGCACTGTATGGCATTATAGAAGTTGTTACATCCACATAGTGCACTGTATGGCATTATAGAAGTTGTTACATCCACATAGTGCACTGTAGGGCATTATAGAAGTTGTTACATCCACATAGTGCACTGTATGGCATTATAGAAGTTGTTACATCCACATAGTGCACTGTGTGGCATTATAGAAGTTGTTACATCCACATAGTGCACTGTATGGCATTGTAGAAGTTGCTACATCCACGTAGTGCACTGTAGGGCATTATAGAACTTGTTACATCCACATAGTGCTCTGTAGGGCATTATAGAAGTTGTTACATCCACATAGTGCACTGTATGGCATTATATAAGTTGCTACATCCACATAGTGCACTGTATGGCATTATAGAAGTTGTTACATCCACATAGTGCACTGTAGGGCATTATAGAAGTTGTTACATCCACATAGTGCACTGTATGGCATTATAGAAGTCGCTACATCCACATAGTGCACTGTAGGGCATTATAGAAGTTGCTACCTCCACATAGTGCACTGTAGGGCATTATAGAAGTTGCTACATCCACATAGTGCACAGTATGGCATTATAGAAGTTGTTACATCCACATAGTGCACTGAATGGCATTATAGAAGTTGCTACATCCACTTAGTGCACTGTAGGGCATTATAGAAGTTGCTATATCTACATAGTGCACTGTATGGCATTATAGAAGTTGTTACATCCACATAGTGCACTGTATGGCATTATAGAAGTTGTTACATCCACATAGTGCACTGTAGGGCATTATAGAAGTTGTTACATCCACATAGTGCACTGTATGGCATTATAGAAGTTGTTACATCCACATAGTGCACTGTATGGCATTATAGAAGTTGTTACATCCACATAGTGCACTGTATGACATTATAGAAGTTGCTACATCCACATAGTGCATTGTAGGGCATTATAGAACTTGTCACATCCACATAGTGCACTGTAGGGCATTATAGAAGTTGTTACATCCACATAGTGCACAGTATGGCATTATATAAGTTGCTACATCCACATAGTGCACTGTATGGCATTATAGAAGTTGTTACATCCACATAGTGCACTGTAGGGCATTATAGAAGTTGTTACATCCACATAGTGCACTGTATGGCATTATAGAAGTTGCTACATCCACATAGTGCACTGTAGGGCATTATAGAAGTTGCTACATCCACATAGTGCATAGTATGGCATTATAGAAGTTGTTACATCCACATAGTGCACTGTATGGCATTATAGAATTTGCTACATCCACTTAATGCACTGTAGGGCATTATAGAAGTTGCTATATCTACATAGTGCAAAGTATGGCATTATAGAAGTTGTTACATCCACATAGTGCACTGTATGGCATTATAAAATTTTCTACATCCACATAGTGCACTGTAGGGCATTATAGAAATTGTTACATCCACATAGTGCATTGTATGGCATTGTAGAAGTTGCTACATCCACGTAGTGCACTGTATGGCATTATAGAAGTTGCTACATCCACATAGTGCACTGTAGGGCATTATAGAAGTTGCTACATCCACATATTGCACTATACGGCATTATAGAAGTTGTTACATCCACATAGTGCACTGTATGGCATTATAGAAGATCCTACAAGTGTAACTCTGAATCGAGGGGAATACGAGAAACCAACATTATGAGTTGGCACATTCACATACAGGTCGAGAAACAGGGACATTCGATGCGTCACCGAAGCGTCATGGTCAAACAAGTTCTAGGCGCGTATTGGTATAGCGTCGGGGGCGTCAATGTAGCAGCCGCTGGGAACTGCAAGATTTCATTAGAATCTCACACTATGAAAATTAATTCTGAGTAGACCACAGGCGTGATATTGTTGACTGTAGTTGCAATTGGCAAACGTTTAGGTGTAAATAGTCCCACATAATTGCCTTTTGTTTTCATTTCATACTGGTAACAAATGTTCTTATATTTTAAACTAACAGTAAAATTTAATAAACTACGATGACGTAAACAATAGTTTCAGACGTCATCACACGCGTCATTTTGTACGCGTTGCTTGCATCATGACGTAACTAACTCCTTCCGTCGTGAACAGACCAATCAGACACTTAATGTTCACGCTGTAATGCACTGTGGGGTTACGTAACAAATCTTCTCAATATACACACAGTAGAAACTAACGTATTGAATATTTAATTATATATTTATAGCAACAATTATTCCACTGATATTTTATAACGGTCAGATATTTTGAAACAACCTAATGAAAAAAATCAAGTCTCGCGAGATTCCACCTGAGTGAACCCTGACCTTTGTTTCACCGAGGAGACCGCACTGTAGTTCCTGTAATGGGTCACAGTAGTGGCTCTTCATAAACAGAAGAAAAAAAGAAAAAAATGACAGACAACGTACATCAATTAACATCGGCCTTGACGTAGTCAGCATATGCACTCCTCACATAATTGTTCGTATCATGAATCTCGGACATTGATGTGACGTTTCATAGCGTAATGGGTATTAAGTAGCAACATTGTGAAATTAACGTTTGTACCTTTTTGGATTCCACTGCTGATGAGCTTTAAAATGATTTATTGATATACCTCCAGTGATTTTTTTTATTTGTAACTAAAATTGAACCAAGCTACAGTTTGAAAAACGATGTCATTTTGGTTCATACTGTGTAATGTTTCTTAATATTTGGATTTGTAAATACGTGCACTTTATTAGTTTTGGATTATTTTTCGAGAACAATTAACTGGACATTGAAAAAATTATTTTAATCTATGCATTTCTGGCAAAAGCACAACAGTGACGATAGCTAGCAATGGTTACGTCGTCCACAATCAGAAGGTTTGCGGATAATTTTGCCCGTGCCCAGTTCTGTACCATGTTCTTCTTTTAACGTATCACTATATATTTCCATTAACCACCGTCGCGACTATTCCCGAGACTGTTCGATGAATTGCCTTTGGCGTATGTCGGTAATTATTTTGTCATTGACCTGCATGGGAATTCTAGCAAATCCTGCAATTTCGTTTATGTGATAATCAATGCTGATCACGCTATCCATCAAACTGCCCCATTGCGTTGCCTACACGTATACGTCGTATCATCCCATGGGATTCACAGTCGCGTAGGAATTCACGTAACTACGTCGTCGCTTTCCTGTTTGGAGGGAAGCGGTCGTCTCAAAAACATCGATGTTTTGGTACGGTCCCTAACGCACGGGAAGAGACGACCCACTTAAAAGGAGGTAGTCTGTTCTAGTTTCACATTTATCAATTAATATAATGTTCTTAAGACTATACTAACTATGTTGAAGGAGTGTATTGCCCGCGAAACTGTGTTTATTAAGCCCGTAACAATGATCGCAGTTTGGAAGATACGACCCCGGAGCATGTTCAAATAGTAAACAAGACATCCAGTTTCATAACGTTTTATTGGCAATACGGCCGAGTCGAGTTGAGTTAACTGCAATACCCTTAGATGTTCATTTATGTCTCATTTCCCCACGCTCAACACACCAGATTTCCTGTTACATATTACTACGCCCACTAATTCTGGGAACTGACTGGTTCCCTTTAATGACATCATCGAACGGCGGGCATGTTATTCCGACGTCAATTTTCGTTGTTTGTTGGTTTCACATTTTCCGCACGACCGACTGTCCACTGGACGACAGCTAATCGATCGGCGGGGGAGGCCGTTAGTTGAAATGTATGGTTAATATGCTACAGGTCGCACGTGTTATTGTGCGATAGTCGTAAATTCGAACACAAATCCGTCGATCGATTAGCTTTCATCTATTGTTAGTGGCGTGACGATGTTAATATGCACCCGCGATGTCCCTCGCTGATGTTGTTGTTGTTGTTGTAATAGTAGTAGTTGTAGTAGTAGTTGTTGTTGTTGTTGTAGTAGTAGTAGTAGTAGTTGTTGTTGTTGTTGTTGTAGTAGCAGTAGTAGTAGTTGTTGTAGTAGTAGTTGTTGTTGTAGTAGTAATAGTAGTAGTTGTTGTTGTTGTTGTTGTAGTAGTAGTAATAATAGTAGTTGTTGTTGTTGTAATAGTAGTAGTAGTTGTTTTTGTAGTAGTATTAGTAATAGTAGTTGTTGTTGTTGTAGTAGTAGTAGTAGTTGTTGTTGTTGTAGTAGTAGTAGTTGTTGTTGTAGTAGTAGTAGTTGTTGTTGCTGTTGTAGTAGTAGTAGTTGTTGTTGTAGTAGTAGTAGTAGTTGTTGTTGTAGTAGTAGTAGTAGTAATAGTTGTTGTTGTAGTAGTAGTAGTAGTAGTTGTTGTTGTTGTTGTAGTAGTAGTTGTTGTTATAGTAGTTGTTGTTGTAGTAGTAGTAGTAGTAGTAGTTGTTGTTGTAGTAGTAGTAGTAGTAGTAGTAGTTGTTGTTGTTGTAGTAGTAGTAGTAGTAGTAGTAGTAGTTGTTGTTGTTGTAGTAGTAGTAGTACTAGTAGTAGTTGTTGTTGTTGTTATTGTTGTTATTGTAGTTTTACTTCTATTTCTTCTTTTTCTTATTCTAGTTCTATTTGTAATTATTACTATTATTTGTGTTTTTATACTGCAGTGCTACGTTTACAGTATCAGGTACAATCATAATTATTTAGCCTATCATATACGTATGCTATACTATTTATCAAACAATTAGTCAGGTTTGTTGTGTATTTTCGTAATTTTTTTTTAGATTTGCAAACCTATGCATTTTTGGAAACGTTATTATATAGTGAATCTGAAAACCAATGTTTACATTTTTTAAAGTATATTTGGCGGCCATCTTGGATTTTAAAATGGTGAACACTGAAAACCTGTATTTCTCAATATCTCAGCTGGTAATCCACCCAGCCTTTTGATTTTGGTGGCTAAACCTACATATTGAGGGGCAAGGAATCCAATGGGATCAACTACAATCACCTGAGCATAATTAAATTACTATTTTATGACAGTTATACATGTTATGACTGAATAATATATATGTAGCATAGCGTATAAACATATGTGTTTCGTTCACTTTTTTGAGATTTGCAAAACTATACACTTTTGGAAAAGTTATGATATAATGAATCTGACAACTAATGTTTACATTTTTTAAAGGTATATATGGCGGCCATCTTGCGTTTTTAAATCGACATTCTCACACTGTGTGCTACACAAGCAGAGGTCTGTGCATTGCAAGTCCTTGCATTTGCAGGAACACCTCTGTGATAAACAGTCTCTTTTGTATTGGCATTGTACCATCTCAACTGTGGCCTTTTGTGCTGGAAGGGTGTCAGTTATGGTTGGCATCAGCTGTCCAACAGCAGTCTTGTGGTAGCCATTCTGCAGTGGGTCCAAAAACACCTGTTCAGCAGTGCCTTGCCCCACACTCTAGCCTGCAAGTGTACTCTCAGTATGTGCTGGTTGAGTGCCCCAATTGTGGATGGTAGTTTGTCACTCTCTGCCATGTGTTACAGAAGTGGTACCATCGCAGTTCTGGAATGCGATTGATCTGGATGCCCTTTGGGACAATATGCAGCGCGTACCAATTTGGCCAAGGTAGACTGCATATATTCTGCCACTTCACTGGCTGCTGATAACATAACAAGGGCATTGACCACGTCAGCGTCGGCCTCGATCAAGAAAGATCTTGAACCATGTAGCCTTGTCTATTCTTGCAAACTTCTCTGTATTGTCGGCTCCAGAGAAGGCATGGAATGCCGGCAATGCATTGGTCTTTTGTGCAACGAGAGCTGTCCAGAATGACTCAATCGGCAGCACACCCGATGCCATCGAGATCGAGGTCTTCCTCGGCAGCAGATCATAATTAGCTATGATGCCAAGACAGCCTGATAGATCATTAAGGTGTCTGCTTCCTCATGGTTGTTGTCTTCAATGTGAATGTCCCTGTTGCTCCTTGTCCGCCCTAATGCTGAAGTGATAACCAGCTTGGGGGATTCTCAGTTGTACAGTACAGTTTTCTCAGCTAGGTACTCTGTGAGATCACTTTTCGTCTGATCATGGGATAGGAAACGGCTCATGGTGATGTGTTTTACACTGGTATCGTCTCGGACTTGGTACTAGATTGGGTCATTCGTCCATGTCTCTTTTCCCTGCTTGTGCTCTTCAATGAATCCACCTTGTAGATGCCAAAGACTAGAACGATTTCATTATAATGTGTAGCACACAGTGTGAGAATGACGATGATTCACACTTTGAAAATCGTGTATCCAATTACGATAGTGATGACGAATGTGCAGTATACCTGGTCACAACAGTATTGTAGCAAACCAGACATGTGTGAAATACACGCAACTGTGTAGTGATGCTGGTATGGTGGTTATAAGATGTTAATAAATGAAAGTACAGGCACATACTTGTATCCAATGTACACATGTGTTTGTACGCTATGCTAATTCTCATTCTCTATGTTATGCTAATTCTCATTCTCGCTATGCTACATGTATATTATTCAGTCACAACATGTATAACTGTCATAAACTAGTAATTTCATTATGTTTAGGTGATTGTAATTTATCCTATTGGATTCCTTGCCCCTCAGTCCGTTGCCCCTCAGTACCAAAATCAAAAGGCTGAGTGGTTTAGCAGCTGAGCTATTGAGAAATACAGTTTTTCACCATTTAAAACATCCAAGATGGCTGCCATATATACCTCTAAAAAACGTAAACATTGGTTTTCAAATTCACTATATAATAACGTTTCCAAAAATATATAGGTTTGCAAATCTCCAAAAAATGAACGAAAATACAAATGTTAACACTGTGAACCAGACTAAATCGTTTAATTTAAATTTCGCGAAAGACATAACAGTTGTTAAATTATAGCCTTTAGCTACAGCAGTTTCACTAAAACAGAAACAGGGATCTCTCACTACGAAGACCAACACAGAGAAACCACCCTGCACCGATGTGATCGTTGACTACGACGGATTGCATAGAAAAGATAATTTCCGGTGTTGCGGGCTGAGAGTTGTTCCGTGCTACGTCCCCACAGGAACGGTGGCAGAAAGAGACGTTGTTTCTGAGGTCATGTACGTTAATATTACACTAAGGTTTAACATCTTAATTGTCATATCTAGTCGTTGTAAAAGAATATCTAACTCGCAAACATATCATAAGGATAAGGATGATTTTATTTTCCCAACAGCATTACAAAAATACAAATTATGTATAATTATATACACACATACACGTATTACATACATATACACACATACCGGCATATACAGTAATATTGAAATGTGAAATATATAATACAACTGAAAATATGCAATCAACAGAATATAGTATACATTTTGCAACAAAATGGAGAAAAAAAACAGTTGCTGTGGGATGGGAGACTCCTATTAAGATCAAAACTGATCGCTATCATAGGAGCCACCCAAATTTTTTTTATTATTGTATCAAATCCTAGGATTTATATAACAAAATATAATGATTATGTCAAACATTAAAAAAAGAAATGTAATTGTCTTCTCTTACATAATGTGTATGATGGTTGTTTTGTTGATGTAATGTGCTTCGTAATGTGTTGAGTTCGCGTGTACACATGTACGCATGTATGCGACTATACAAATTTAAAAGATGCATTTTTATTAACTGTGTTTCTCATTTATAATTTATTAATTTAATTGGCATATATAGCAATTTAGTATATTGCACGTGACGTTGTATTTTTGTAGCATGTGGTTTTTAGCATAACTTGAGAATCCTTTCAAACTATGGGTCACTATCTTATCTTTCACAAAATCAGGGATATTATTTATAACATGTGGTAAGTTATATTTAAGACACTTTTTTGTAAATTCATGTTTAGTTCTGAAGGTGTGTAGTTCAGTTGCTCTTCGAGTGTCATATTTGTGTGTGCTGGTATTTGGGGTTAACTGCCAATTTAATAAGTAAACGGGTAAATTCTGATGTTTATATTTGTAATAAAATTTTAATTCTTGTAAATTTAGCAAGTCTTCTACTTTTAGTATGTTGACTTGTTTAAAAAGTGGTTCTGTATGTGAACTGTATTTACTTAATGTTATAATTCACACCACTTTCTTTTGAATTTTCGTTAATCTGTTTCCTTGGTATCCCCATGTCATAATACAATAATTAATATGAGACAGTAGCAGTGCATTATATAAAATAATTTTTATTTCTAAAGGTAACACATGTTTTAATCTATTTAATATTCCTATAGTTTTGGAACATTTATTTGATATTTTTTCAGTGTGTTTTTTCCAATTTAAGTTAGTATCTAGAGTTAAACATAAGAAGTTAAATTCTTCCACTCTCTCAATATTTATATTATAATTTTTTTAGAAATAGGCTCTGCATAGATTTGTTTGGCATTTGGAAGGTCATATATTTAGTTTTACTTTTATTTAGTGACAACTTATTAATATTAAGTCACACAATTATTTTGAGGAGTTCTTCATTTATTACAGATTCTATATTTCTATTGTGTGCTTTATCACTAAAAGTTTCAATTGTGCTAAATAAAGTGGTATCATCAGCATACATTATAAATTTAAACATTTGGCTTGCTTATGAAAAATCATTTATATAAGTAAATAACAGTGGTCCAAGGATGGACCCTTGTGGCACACCTACTTTTATAGGTAAAGTATCAGATGTGGTATCTTCAAATTCGGTATACTGTTTCCGGTTGCTTAAATAGCTTTCGAATAAAAGAAGAGTATTGCCATCTATGCCATAATATCTTAACTTGTTTAATAATATCGAATGGTCAATAGTGTCAAAAGCCTTGGAAAGGTCAAGAAAAATACTGATTGGTATTTGTGTTTTGTCCATTTGAGTAATTAGTCTATCTACTACTCTGTGACCGTCGTTGTTCACATATGCATACGCATTATAGAGTTCAGTTAAAACCAGTTCGCATTTACAACAGTTACTTTTTTATTATTAAGAGATACTTGAAATTAAACCGCACGTGCAACGGCTATCACGCCAGTTAATTTCAAGGAATATCTTAATTACTTTGGCCCAGAAAAAATTCACCAACCAAATGTGCTATTTTTTTGGCTGGGGTGGACCGAATCAGGAGTAAAACATGTAAATGTGTTTACGAATGACCGTCCGTGTTCAGAAGATACAATCCTTCTACATGCAGGTAGGAAAATAGCACTGACTTTCATTCCGTCGAATTTTATATAAAATACGATTTGCTTGATGCGCCATCCCGGCAGTCTTTCCTCAAGGGGCCGTCCTGAATGTTCTAGAAAACAGGTGAGTATTAAGCTTCGATTTAAAATCAACATCCGTCGTCGCTGTTGTTGACATTAGATGCTGTATCAACAAGTTCCAGTTTGCATCATCAGTTATAAAACAAACTGCCTGCTGTTTTCCCATCGGCTTTTTGGTTTGCTTAACGGCATAATTACCTCTGGGTTTCACAAAACGGCCCATCATTCAAATTCGAAGTGTCACCCGGTACGGATTACCCAAACTTACTCTATGAAACGCCAACATTCGTCAAGAGATGGGTGAATGTGCTCTGGAGCTAAGGAGGCTGTGTGAGATAAGTCTTCTTATGCCGCCGAAATTATGCTACATTTCCTCTTGATTTACCTCGACAATGAGTGAGTCCATCAGAGTTAACACGAGTTAACAACAACAACAACAACAACAAATCAACAACAACAATAATAATAATAACAGCAGTATACATCCATCGCGCCTACACCGTCAGAAACCTGAGCTCAGAGGCGTTACAAACTAGAAGAATCTTGACCAGGAACGCACAAGAGTCATTAGGGCAACGGACCACCGACAATTAGATGCAATGCCATTTCAAACAATTAAGTATTGAGATGTTTACGACAGGTGGATATGATTTCACATGACTTTTTGATACAGTTACAGAGAAAGTTCGCTTGCCAATGTTGAGCTCACTTTTTAGCAACAAAACGCTGTTATGAAACAGACGATCTGAGGTTCAAGAGGATATTTGAAAAACGCAGAAGACTAACAAAATAGGATGGCTGTTATGTTGAAAGGACAAAATATGTAACATGAATAATTACCATGTGTGCTAAGGGAATGAAAACAGATCGAAAGTGACCGAATGTTCAACGGGCGTCGACCCTCGCCAATGTACCGCCGCGCCGCCTTTGCTATAAAAATTCGTATGATGTCTTCACTCGCGTCGCTAACGTTTTATGGCAACGCCTAGGTAGAATCGACTGCCGCGAAGGTCATCACGGGATAGTTATTCTGCCGTTATGACGGCTGTCATTTACGAAGCCGTGGGAGAACGCACCAGGTAAACCAGTACTATTTGCTCTTGTCCGTGTTCATCTCACTTCGATTCAACCTCGCCGAGGATATTAACAACGGGTTTGTAGTTAGCCTTGTCACGACTACAACGTGATGACAATATCCATTAGGGCTAGTGTCAATCGTTGTAATAGTCTCTGTATCATGTGCATCGCGGTTAAGATCATATATTAGACACCTTTGCATATCCTCGCAAGCCAGTAGTTGCCATCATCGCAAGCCAGGACTGTTTGCCATGCAAAACTAGCCCTGGCTGATCCCCTACGCGAAGTGCGGAAGTTAGCTGAGTCAAACGAGTAACTGACTTCGCCAGTCGCGACTGCATCACCCGTGAGAATAGCGCAAATACCCGCCCCAATTTGAAGACGGATAAACGACTTCTGGGAATCCCAATATATAATGACCCGTTCGCCCATTAGCACGAGCAGCTTAGCGGTATTGTGCATTCGAATAATTGCTTCTACTTCCTAATCATTGCATGTAACATGAGCCACGGTTGGTTGATATTAGTTTTATTATGACCACCTGACCTGAGTAGATCTACTGATCTAGTGAGCGATTTGATAGGCTGAGCTTAAATTCAGAGTTTCGCAAAGCGATCAGCCAGAGGTACTGCTGGCTGGGACTGACGTAATCAGCAGCAGCGACCTCTGGCGCGCGAGGATGGTAGATGCTGATTACGTCACAACCCCTGACATATTGACCTATTAAAACGTGCATTCATTGGTTGCCGCGCGGTAAACAATGATATGACATCCTTTCAAAGAATGTTGGCGTTTTGGGGCGTGTATACACGGGTATTTAGCTTTAATTGCCTGTAAGTACGTCACGTCGCCAGCCGGACGGATAACAGCATTATTACCTTGAAGTACGCGTTCAAGTTTAACTGTTTCCAGGAATCACCGGCTGAGGACAGAAATTGGAACGAAGTACAATTGATTCAACCTACTGCGTGGGATAAACGCTCGTGGTAGTATAGTACAAACACGACTACTGGTTTGTGGTAATACCCGCGCAAGGTGAGTGGGGTCCCTCTCTCTTGGGGGACCTTATGGTGAATGTCTATTACCAAAGGAGAGTAGATTCAAATACATGTCGTTTGATATGATTTCGAGGACTTTTTCGCAAGCTGGACAATTCTAATTATAACAACACCAACACAACTCTTACGTAGGAGCACGCATGCGCACACGCACACTGACGTAATTAAGTTAATTTTAAACCATAACTAAGGGCCTCATGTTCATAGACGATTAGTTCCGTAGAAGACACGATAGCATCTTAGCAAACGATCAATAAGTTCATCACCAACAGTTTACCAAACCAATAGGCGGATCCGGGGGAGGCAAGTGCCCTCCCATAGACCTTTGTAATGTAGCGTGCCTGTGGACCTTTTTGAACGGGCCTAGGCAGCCGCGATCCAGCGGAGAAGGTGACGTATAGCTAAACAGCGGGAGATGCCCAAATAGTTCCAATGTTGTTAATTATACGATCTAGGGCAAACCGCAGTAAATGAGAACTAGATGATCGAAGCTGGATGTGCATTACGTCACTAGTGTAGTATGACATCTGCAAAATTAACCTAACACTTGAGGCCATACTTTCAACTTAGCATACGACATAATGTCCTAACGCTCTCTGTGTTCGTCGTCTATTTTTGATGGTTTGGTGGACCGTACTGCCAAGAAATAGGTCACGTGATGGATATGTCAGTTCTATGGAGATTATCTGCCCGGATGAGTCAAATACGTGTCGTTAACCATCGTTTCAGAGAAGCTTCCCGTTAAGGGAGGAACACGACGACAGCCAAGACAGACTACGCATGCGACTGGTTGGCATTACAAATAGTGCATCTGCCTACTATGCAATCGACGGGTCAAACTGCCCGTCATCAATCGACAGCGCGAAGGGGCATCGTTGAATGATTGCCGAGAACTTGTGGCGATGTGTTATATCAGGTTTGGTGCCGAATAAATATGTCACGTCTGGTGTATCCAGCCGAATAAACATGGAATTGAAGTCGGTCGTCGACGGTTTCTGCGTTACGGCATCAGTCAATGTGGCTAGGAATTGGTCCACGTTGTTTCGAATCAAGACTTAACAAACATTTGGCCTCTGTTGGTTAAAACGTGTAACTGGTTACGATGTTTTGAATCAAACTGTAACACACCGTAGGCCCCTACATTTGATTTATATATAAAGTTTTAGATTGTTTTATTAACTCCAATACTATTTATTATAATTTATTTATTTATCTGCGCTGCACACTTACATCACACCTCTGGCTACCAAAATC
Source organism: Paraescarpia echinospica (assembly GCA_020002185.1). NCBI lineage: Eukaryota > Metazoa > Annelida > Polychaeta > Sabellida > Siboglinidae > Paraescarpia > Paraescarpia echinospica. Next base: position 13,784,106 of record CM034532.1, on the reverse strand, counting down.
ATCTACATATTATGTTTGTTACATAACAAGGGCAGTATGACAACTGCGTCAATCTTTCCCGCATCCAGTTCTCGCTTAAACAACTTTGATTTAAATATTTCCTTTAAAAACAAAAAACTTTGGAGCCTGGATGTCAACAGAATTCTCAACGGAACATCCGACAGCTGCAGATGTTCGGCATCCATTTTAAAAGTTTCACGGACCTTGTTGTTATTCTCGCAAACCCAACGAACACCCCTGGCTGTGTCGATCAGTGTCAACATTTTGCTAGGAATGCAACCATCCCAGTGGCTGGAGAAACCACGCCGTTGTCGGGTGGCTGACTCGTGTACCATTATCCGGTTACACGACTTCTCAAGTGACGACTGCTACATACGGATGCTTGTTTTGACGGCTAATTCGCGTATAGAATGACCCAACTGGAATGTTATTGCACATTTGTCTGACCGAGGTGCGTGAAGTTCTGGTTAGGTAGGCATAATATACCCACGGCATTTAAATGTAACACAAACAAAATTCCGCGTAGAATTATTCGCTGGTCAGATCATACGTATGTTCTCTTTGCGTGCAGAACATGAATTGCGTTGTGATATTAATAAATTGATATTGTCTGCATTAACATACCCATAAGATAATTTGTGTTCCCAGTGAGAATGAGTATAGGACTAATTTCTCAAATCAAATCAATACTGTTATTTTACTAACATTACTGTTGACTTCTATATTCTATAAGTGTGAAGAAAACATTGCTAAATTGACAATACCATAACCATTCAATATTTATACAGACTTCTATTTAGTTCTATTTCTTGACTGTTCGTCTATTTGGTTCTATTTCTTGTGTGTTCGTCTATTTGGTTCTATTTCTTGTCTGTTCGTCTATTTGGTTATATTTCTTGTCTGTTCGTCTACTTGGTTCTATTTCTTGTCTGCTCGTCTATTTGGTTCTATTTCTTGTCTGTTCGTCTATTTAGTTCTATTTCTTGTCTGTTCGTCTATTTGGTTCTATTTCTTGTCTGTTCGTCTATTTGGTTCTATTTCTTGTCTGCTCGTCTATTTAGTTCTATTTCTTGTCTGTTCGTCTATTTGGTTCTATTTCTTGTCTGTTCGTCTATTTAGTTCTATTTCTTGTCTGTTCGTCTATTTAGTTCTATTTCTTGTCTGTTCGTCTATTTGGTTCTATTTCTTGTCTGTTCGTCTATTTGGTTCTATTTCTTGTCTGTTCGTCTATTTAGTTCTATTTCTTGTCTGTTCGTCTATTTGGTTCTATTTCTTGTCTGTTCGTGTATTTAGTTCTATTTCTTGTCTGTTCGTCTATTTAGTTATATTTCTTGTCTGTTCGTCTATTTGGTTCTATTTCTTGTCTGTTCGTCTATTTGGTTCTATTTCTTGTCTGTTCGTCTATTTGGTTCTATTTCTTGTCTGTTCGTCTATTTAGTTCTATTTCTTGTCTGTTCGTCTATTTGGTTCTATTTCTTGTCTGTTCGTCTATTTGGTTCTATTTCTTGTCTGTTCGTCTATTTGGTTCTATTCCTTGTCTGTTCGTCTATTTAGTTCTATTTCTTGTCTGTTCGTCTATTTAGTTCTATTTCTTGTCTGCTCGTCTATTTAGTTCTAATTCTTGTCTGTTCGTCTATTTGGTTCTATTTCTTGTCTGTTCGTCTATTTAGTTCTATTTCTTGTCTGTTCGTCTATTTGGTTCTATTTCTTGTCTGTTCGTCTATTTGGTTCTATTTCTTGTCTGTTCGTCTATTTAGTTCTATTTCTTGTCTGTTCGTCTATTTAGTTCTATTTCTTGTCTGCTCGTCTCTCTAGTTCAAGTTACATCGTATTAGAAGTATCAGCAACACGTTGAAGGCTTCGCGAGTGGTACCCTAATTTGCTCTATAACTGTTCTATGTATAGTCTTGGTGACATCTCATCAACTCCAGATGATTTATTATCCTTTATTGTCTTTACCGTCTTAGCTACCATTTCTGGAGTTACAGTTAACTGCCCTAAGAGACCTGATTAATCCGCTTCAGATTGAGTAGCTGGCGTGTTGTCACAAACACTCCAAGCGTGGAGGACACGCTACACAGGATACAGAGGCGAGCATCTTCCAGAACTGAGAGTCCTTAGTTAAGAAAAACGTCTACAATAATGTGAGTTAACATCCCTATAAGTATAAGGTATAAGGAGATTAAGAGGAGATCAGATAGAGGCTTTTAAGATACCAGATAGATATTGAAACATTAATAAGAGTATTTGTACTTGCTAGAGATAGATCACTGAAGTAGAAGACACAAAATCATGTAGTGAAGGACCAGTGTAGATTAGATGAACAAAAAGTATTAACTCACAAATGACAATATATTTATGAAATAGGTTATCTACTGATTGTTGCAACAGTATGAATATGTTTAAAACCAAAACTGACAAATACATTAGAAGGATTGATTACACATAAATAAAAACTTTGGATTGTCGACACACCGAAGGCTTCCTTGACCACTTGTCATCTGGGGTTCACGCGATGGATGCCAATCTTATTAATTCTTGATGATAAACACAAAATTAACGTTCCCAAAATATATAATTCAAATTTACGAGATATATAATTTGAATCTTCCTTTCAACAAGGACAACGTCCTGCCAGCGAAGACATCATTAACCAAGACACTAGAATGGAAGAGAAAAGGAGCATACCCATATAACATGGAGACAAACCACGGCGAACTGAAGGCTGCTGGGCTGAAGTGGGGCACAGTGACAAGAAGAACCCAACACAGAAGAAATTGACGGGGTCTTGTGCAAGCCTTGTACGCAACACATAGGCATGAAAAGCGAGACTGTAACATGTAATAGCGAATGATTGCCAATGTACCTCCTACAGGCCCGTAGCTAGGGGGCATGGGGGAGTCGTCCCCATAGAAAACGATTCGCCCTCCCACAGAATCTGGTGAACTAATTTTGTTATACCTGGATAGTTTGATGCTGTCTGTACCTAACAGCAATCACTCAACCCGTCGACTCTTATCCTTTACCCTAGGAACACAACCCAGAATATAACAAGGCATTTACATGGTTTTGTGACAGTGTAACAGTGTAGCGCCGACTGCCCGCCTTGTGGTTTAGTTCCATAATATAATTATAATAAAATTTAATAATGAGCGACGCTCCATATTTACGCCAATGGGCTGTGTATATTCACATGTTTACGGTACATAAGGCTGAAATCAGTGTCAAGGACAAGTAAATGCGCCATTTGCATACTGAACAACTAGTGTACACAAAAAGGTGAGTACAGCACATTAGCGTCATATAATTTCAAAAAATAACTTTATATCCCGTCAACAGTTGTGTTGTGAGATTGCCGTTGCCGATGTTTACTACAGAAATCTTACAATTATATAATACCGGACGCAAAGTTAAAATTCACAGGCACCTCTAATTTATCGCCCGTCTCGCTCGTACTTCGTCTAGAGCTAGACAAATGTCTTTCTTGCATCTTGTGTTGTAGTTTGTGACCGTGGCTCTCTTGATTTCAGTTCATTATCCTGTTTTCCGAACTCCATGCGTGGATGATGGATAAATTTGGGACGAGATCTAAGCCTGCTGAAATCGGCACGTTTGTACCGGCACCAAACGCTACCGGTACTAAAAAAGTGTGCAAGGAAGCAGAGCATGAAGGCGACTTAACTCCCGATGATATGTCTGGGGCCGATATCAAGGTCCCAGATTACCTAAAATCCAAAGGATAGCACTGTACGACGTTTCAAAGCTGATTGGTTGGAATACTCCGTCAATGTGGATTCTGCTTTTTGCTAAGCGTGTCAATGTTTTGCTCCCCATAATGCGAAACAAAACAGTTTCACGCATACTGGATTCAGGGCATGAAAGTCGACTATCGGCGATAAATCCAAGCTAAGGATTTGACAAGCGTGCCAGCTCGCATGCCCATATCACGGCCATGTCAATATGGGTGGAGAAGAAGCGGACGGTTACAGGAGATGTCAGCGTCTCAACTATGATCAATCGAGATGTCCTTGAGAGAAAGCGGGTTTATATCAGGAATATTGCAGGGGTCATGCAGTTCTTAGCCCAGAACGAGTTATTTTTCTGGGGAGATTATGAACCAGAACTAAATAAGGAATCTGGCTTATTCGACACGCTATTTCAATACTCGTTAATGAAAAAATTATCAGCTAGCGACAATTGAGAAGTAGACCCCGCGTAACTGCACCTATACGTCACCGGAGATGCAAAATTATGTCATTGCTATCATGGCTGACCCGATTACTGAGTCAGTAGCAGGTGATGTCAAATCAGCCGATGTTCCATTCTTTGCACTGACGGTAGACGGCAGCAGGAACAAATGCAATGTTGAAAATTTGGCGATCGCACTCCGTTATGTAAAGGATGGCGAAGCTTATGAGTCAATTCTTAAGATGCCCCATACAGAGAAACTAGATGCTGCGTCTATGACAACAGTGATTCTCGACACTCTTCGAAATGCGTCACTCAACGTGTCCGATATCATCTCGCAATGCTACGATGGTGCTAGTTGCATGAGCGGGGACAAAGGAGGGGGATGTGCAACGCATCATCCAGGAACATTCTGACCCGTTGATTCCATAAGTACATTGTTTTAACCATCGATTGCATCTCGTTGTAGTTGATTTTGTGAGCACTATCCCAGCGATCTGCCAATTCTTTGATAAAATTGGCATTCTACACAGTTTCTTCCGAAATCCAAAGGTAAATGAGTTGTATGGTGGAACGAGTGTAAACCGCGTTCTGGACACTCGTTGGTCTGGACATTTAGACGCTGCGACTGCGGCGGTGAACAACGTCCAGGTCATGGACGGTATGCTGTGTCCTGCTGATAAGTGCCTGCAGTCAAGGGAGACAGACCTACATCAGGCGAATACCCTGGCAGAAACTGTCAGAGACAGCATCAAAGCGATGAGAAGTGAAAGCCCTCATGATGAAAACTGGACAACCGCTTCTTCTTTACTAACCGCTGATGAAGAGATCGTTGAGTCAGTTCGCCATCAACGTCGTCGGGTTGCTAACTCCAAACTGGCTGATGCAATCGTGATGACGACCACTGGTAGAAATGAGGACGAAGCGCTTGACTCTAAAGCACGCATGACAATGTTACTGTTCCGAATCATCGATACCATACTGTCAGAAATCCAGAGGCGATTTGTAGACAACAAGTGGCTCAAAGAGGCCCTCCAAGGGATTATATTCAGATGAGAAACTTTCCTGGCGATTGATGCCCTACATCCCCTATAAACATTGGGAATAAAACGCCGACAGTAGAGGAATTGCTTGTTGCAAGGTCTTATTTGGAAAGAACATTGTTACCTGAATCAGAATCTCTTAAGTACAAATTGGCACATATCGTCTG
>CM034532.1:13753708-13773708 GCA_020002185.1 Paraescarpia echinospica | reverse complement strand
ACAACAACATGCAGTGTGTGTGTGTTTGTGTGTGTGTTTGTGTGTGTTTGTGTGTGTTTGCGTGTGTGTGTGTTTGTGTGCGTGTGCGTGTGTTTGTGTGCGTGTGCGTGTGTTTGTTTGTGTGTATGTGTGTGTGTGTGTGTTTGTGTTTGTGTTTGTGAATGTTTGTGTGTGAATTGTTGTGTTTGTGTGTGTTTGTGTATGTGTGTGTGTGCGTGGGTGTGTGTGTTTGTGTGCGCGCGCGTGTGTGTGTGCGTGTATGAGCGCGTGTGCGTTTGTGTGTAGGTTTGTGTGTGTTGGTGTGTGTGTGTGTGTGTGCGTGTGTGTATATGGTGTGTGTTTGTGCGTGTGTGCGTGTGTGCGTGTGTGCGTGTGTGGTGTGTGGTGTGTGTGTTTGTGCGTGGGTGCGTGGGTGAGGTGTGTATGTAGTGTGCGAGTGTGTGTGCGCGCGCGCACGCACGCGTGTTCGTGTGTTTGGTGTGTGCGTGCGTGCGTGTGTGTGTATATATGTGTGTGCATGTGTGTGTTTGTGTGTGTGTATGTGTGTGTGTGTGTGTGTGTGCGTGAGTGTGTGTGTTTGTGTGCGTGTGTGTGTGCGTGTATGAGCGGGTATGCGTGTGTGTTTGTGTGTGGGTTTGTGTGTGTGTGCGTGTGTGTATGTGGTGTGTGTTTGTGCGTGTGTGGTGTGTGTGTTTGTGCATGGGTGCGTGGGTGTGGTGTGGTGTGTATGTAGTGTGTGTGTGTGTGTGCGCGCGCGCGCGCTCGCGTGTGCATGTGTTTGGTGTGTGCGTGCGTGTGTGTGTATATATATATATGTGTGTGCATGTGTGCGTTTGCGTGTGAGTGTGCGCGTGCGCGTGCGCGTATCCGTATCAGCATGTGGGCATGTACCTTTGACTATGCGCATTTATAGTCAATATATGCGTACTTGAGTGCATGAACTTGTATAAACAGTCAGATTGACGCTAGATTAAAATAGAAATTCACTCACATACATTATATATTGTGAGTCCGTTTCTTGAACAGGCAGACCAGAACTTGGTGCAATAGGTGAATACGCATCACCGCCGCTAAGTCAAAAGAGTTCCGTTTGGGGGAAGTAGTTCCGCTCCGTGTAAAAAAAATTTAACGATGTTTATTGCTACCCACATTCTACCGTAAAAAACCTTCAATACAATACCCCTATTGACATTGAAAAATGTCCACCACAACCCCCTTGACTGCGCAACATGTTTAACAATACCCCCTCGACTACAAAAAAAGTTCTACACTACCCCGTCGAACTGGAGGCTCCGGCTAAAATGTGATAAGTATTTGCTGGAAATGTGCAAAATTAGGTCGAAAAACGCACCACCCACAAAAATCAACAACGTTTCGGGCCTGCATCAGTGTGCGTGAGTGCCGCATTTAGTTTGACAGCTCATTCCCCATACATAACTCGTACCCTAACTCTGTTGTCGCTCTACAAGTCAAGTACATCAAAGTGGCATATTTACGAGACCGCCTCTGACGGCTGGTATTTTTATTGGGTCACAGTGTATACGTTACTCGCGTTTAAAATGTTTTATATTTTGCTATAAAATGATTTTTATGTTGTTGGTGGTGTCATTCCTTCGAACATTGCTCTCAGTACTGTCCGAGCATAACTTTGGCGATTGGCGGTGTCGTCAGCACTGACGAGTGTCAGTGCTGACGACACCTCGTCTGTAGGAAATGACATCACAATACTTGACATTTTGAATGTCGGCTAACTTCGTTATATCGGTGTAAACACCAAGCACCATGAAATCCTTCTCCTCCTTATTGACAAGGATTACAAGTAGGAGGTTGTCAACTGATTGCGGAGCACACGTGACTGACTTGCAAACGTATCTGCGTAACCAAGTCTTGTCAGTAGGTAATCTATACCATTAACGTTCCTAGGTAACACTTGTTCGATTATCTATCGAGCAGCATTTTTGAGAAGTTTGTGTAGGAGGCGACAACGTTGGTATTAGCACTAGATTGGGAATGACAGATTATACGTATTGTTTGGGAAGGAAAGAAATTGGAGAACCGGAAGTGGAGTTGTTGACGAAATGCATTCAAATGTCGCACTAGGCTACATAGTCAATTCGAAAAGGAAAGGATGACTTTATCATGTAATACGGTTAACTGGAATTCTAAATTAATCATATAATTACCAGAGCCCTAACCTATTGTCACTTACGAGCACGAGAAACAAGAACTGATGTGCATAGGGAAACGGAAGTCATAAACAAATCATTTTAATAATTGACATGTAGAACTATAGTCAATATCACCTAATATTTGGTGACTATCTAGGTTTTCCTTTTGCTAGAACAATATTGTTTACTTTGTCGACTTTTACCTGAACCCATTGGTAACGCAATTTAACATTCATTAAATTAAATGCAATGTCGCGCGTGTGTGCGTACGAACGTACGTGCGTGCGAACGTGCGTACGTGTGTACACGTGTACACGTTTGTACGCAAGTACGTAGATATGAATGTTTGTATGTATGTATGTAATATATATATATATATGTATATATACATGTATATGTATATATATACATATATGTATGTATATACATATATGTATATATATATATAAGTATATATATATATATAAGTATATATATATGTATATATATATACATATATATACATATATGTATATATATATATATATATAAATGTATATATGTATATATATATATATATATATATACATATATATATATGTATATATATATATATATATATATAAACGTATGTAAGCATAAACATACCTGTAAGCATATAATTGCACATATGAGACAACGCACTCGCGTTAACTCTGGTCGTACGTGTGTCCGTACAACTAACCCAAACTGTTCTTTAACCCGTAAACCTAAGCAAACTGGACGTCACCTGTCTCCCTCAGAACAACAACGACGACACATCAATAGAACACAAATACCTTCGCTCGCTGGCCCGACGGCTGTGATATCTCCACACCACGGCAGTCACAATCTGTCCAACTCCACGTTACACACACAGTACGCTCGACTACTTTAATTCCCACACCGTCTCACGAGCACCACTCGACGACGAAACACTGCAAGTTCTTCTCGCCGCGTCTTTACCTACATCTACGCCAGCTCTCGCCGTCGTTCAAGATTTATCTCCCGTCTGGCGGCGCGCTTCAACTCTCGAGCGCGCATAAAAACACAAAAGCGCGTGCTGCTGTGTGCGCTTGACGCAGAGACCGCCTCGTCTTGGTCGTCACGTGAAGCCCAACGCGGAAGCGTCGTCAAGTGACGGCTACGATCAAAGCGCGTCGCTAATTGGTCGGAATCGCGCAGGCGCACGTGCCGAGGGTTCGGGCTGTGAATGTAATAATCATTATCATCATCATTGTGCAGCCATAGTGTCCCGTCGTTGGGCGTAGGCCTCATCATGTCGTTTCCAAATATGCCTGTCTTACACGATCCTCTGCCAGATGGTGTCCTTCCAGTACTCATCTAGTTTGTCTATCCACCGTCTCGCGGGTCTCCCTCTAGATCGTTTCCCTTCGTAAGGTCTCCAGGTTGTGATAGGCGATGTCCATCGATTATTTCGTAGTCTGCTAATGTGCCCTGCCCAGGTTCACTTCTGTCCTTTGATTTGTTCTATCACGTCTATGATCTTTGTCTTCTGTCTTACCCAGATGTTTGTTTTTCTCTCCCAATATGTGATGTTTAACATACTTCTTTCCTTCTTCGTTTGTTCGTCTTTGCTTGGATGGTGAGGGCCCATGTTTCCGCGGCGTATGACATCGCTGGAAGTACGCATGAGTTATAGACTTGTCTCTTCAAGCAGGTTCCAAAGTTACCCTTCAAGATGTCGCCATGTTTGGCAAATGCTGTCCAGCCGGCGGTGATTCTTCTTTGAATCTCCTTGTCTTGGCTTTTGTCTCTGATACTGTATCGCTGTCCCATATAGACGTAGCTTTCAACCTTCTCTATCTGCGTTGTGTTGATATATATTGGTGTGTTATTTTCTAGCATCACTTTTGTCTTCGAAATGTGCATTTTCAGAGCTTGTGTTTCACTTTCATTACTTAGACCCTGCAGCATTGTTGTACTTTTTGCAGTGTAATAGCGTATATGAGTATGTCGTCGGCGAAGCGAAGATGACTGTCCTGCTTCTGATTTCCCGTTTCAATCTTCGGAATCCCTGTCGTACTCCTCTCTTGATGTTGATCTTTTTTATATACAAAAAGAGCAACAAGAATATAATAATAATATATATTTATTCGTACTAAAAATTGTACAGTTTTATTAAAACAATGTCTATAAGCTACAGTACACATCAAATAGTTTTATTAAAACAATGTCTATAAGCTGCAGTACACATAAAATAGCTTTATTAAAACAATGTCTATAAGCTGCAGTACACATAAAATAGTTTTATTAAAACAATGTCTATAAGCTACAGTACACAAAATAGTTTTATTAAAACAATGTCTATAAGCTGCAGTACACATAAAATAGTTTTATTAAAACAATGTCTATAAGCTGCAGTACACATAAAATAGTTTTATTAAAACAATGTCTATAAGCTGCAGTACACATAAAATAGTTTTATTAAAACAATGTATATAAGCTGCAGTACACATAAAATAGTTTTATTAAAACAATGTCTATAAGCTGCAGTACACATAAAATAGTTTTATTAAAACAATGTATATAAGCTGCAGTACACATAAAATAGTTTTATTAAAACAATGTCTATAAGCTGCAGTACACATAAAATAGTTTTATTAAAACAATGTCTATAAGCTGCAGTACACATAAAATAGTTTTATTAAAACAATGTATATAAGCTGCAGTACACATAAAATAGTTTTATTAAAACAATGTATATAAGCTACAGTACACATAAAATAGTTTTATTAAAACAATGTCTATAAGCTACAGTACACATAAAATAGCAAGCACTGAGAGCACCTCATCTATGAATAACAAAAGACGTGCTACACGCATTATCATAGTTTGGACAAGATGTAATTGAAACTTTTAGACATGTATGAACTATCTTGAAGGGCTAGATGCGAGAGCATGATTTCTACAAACTTGTGTTATTGCATTTTAAGCTGTGAGCCATGATCACCCGGAGACGGAACGGTCGGATTAGCTTGTCGATTAACTCAAACCTGGTTGGTTTCTACTCGTACCAATATAGCGATAACTGGAATGTCTTAGGCACTCTAAATAGTTTGTAAATTTTAAAAATACTATTGTGTTACCAGGTGTTTCTGATTAGCCATAACATAGTTTGATGCCTACGTCCGACATTGTTAACAGTTTACCCTGCAAATACGCATGCTCTATACGTAATTATTACTAGAAACCGAAAACCCGGCAGCGAATCAGAGAGCCGCAAGAGACACACGACACGCAGGACCGGCATTTGAACTGAATTACTTCCGGCTGTTGGTGAACACACATAATATATATTTCCTTATGGTACACCTGTACATTTTATTTGATGTGTTTGTTAGTTTCCTAATTGTTCCCCACACTCGCAAACGTTCTCACTAGTCTGCATTTCATATGTGTGGTTAGAAAAATATGAATATTAGGTTTCATTCAACTTGACAGGTTTTTTTAGAACAGTGTCTCCAAGCCGACATTTCTATGCTGGCACACTGAGGGTGGTTACTGCCAACGTGCATGTCGTCGTCAGTGGTTCTTTTAAGTCCCGTTATCCGGAATCAGCCACGAGTGGCGATTATTAGCAGGGAGTCCGATAAATTGACCGTGTTTTGCCCAATTTGTGGTTTGCGCCTCATAATAAGACTATAGCACCAACGAAGAAGTCCGCAACACAATTAAACAAGCAATCGGATCCTTTGAAGAACTCCTGACAACAATCAAGAAATAAAAGTTAAAGTGCTATGGTCATGTTACTTGATCAACTGGCCTTACAAAAACCATCCTGCAAGAAGAAGAAAAGATGGAAGAGGTGGGAAGACAACATCCTGGAGTGGACTGGCTTGACCTTCGGCACATCCCAGAGGGCGGCAGAGAATCGAAAGAGATGGCGGGAGTTGTCAGGAAGTCAACGACCGCCTGGTTATGGGACAGTGAGTGAGTGAGTGAGTGAGTGAGTGAGTGAGTGAGTGAGTGAGTGAGTGAGTGAGGTTTGCGAAAACCAGGAACCTCAAAGATATTTGCGGGTATGAATTCGTGCCTTCTGTAATAAGTATCAACTACAGACAATGGCTGGTGTTTACTATTTGAATGTTGCGTGTATAATTTGAATATTTCCCGGGCATAACGTACACCAAACGTACACATAACGTACACATTGCGGACACCGTTTCGGGCTTAGTTAATGCGATTAGGCGGGCAGTATACCTTCAGTGTTAATATGTAATGAAACGACATTGTATTTTTAAGGGATCATCTCAGAACGTCGATGTCCGATATGAGACGAAATTACTTTCGTTTGGGAGAGGGGTTTCAGAGGCAGTTTCATCTGGCATCGGACGACGATATTGTATGCTTCGAATCGATACGATGATCCCCAACGTGATCATCCGAATCAATGTAGGTGACTCAATTATTGTACACCTTAACCTCACGTATCTAGCTACAATGTTTACGTTGTTCATTGTGACATGTCCCTACTGTTTTTCAAGTGCGTGCGTGCGTGCGGGTATTTGTTAAGAGTCGTGCGTGAGTTTGAGCGACATGGTTATATAAATAAGTGTGATGTTCGTGTAATTGGCCAATCAAGATTCGCTTTTAGGAACGAAATGTCGAAGAGAGAACATCAATATCGTGAGAAAGGTATACCGCAATGTTACGCCTTTGTGTTAACGTACGACACTTAGACACGAATACCGTCAAAACACATTAACCGAGTAATTCATGCATCCAAGGACAGTAGTGATTTTACAAAACATCATTAAAAATAAATCAGAGAGACAGCGAACAATGAACTTGGTGTTAAAGGTATAAATTATAATGAAATGGAGAGACAAAGTTATAAATTACATTTTCGATCGCGGGATAATGTCAAAAAGAGAAAATAACGTTAAGATGCTGTAGTTATTCCGAGGATAAAACTGGGATGAAATCATCGACTATGGGAATTCAAGAGAAGAGAAGACACTGATCATTGTGCGTTTCGTGAATGTCAACCAATGACTTAGCTCTGATACGTATGCCTATAGTGTGCTTAATCCACTAGAAGTTTAATAATGTGTGAAGGGATACGAAAAGATAGACGGAAGATGGGAACATTCAATGGCAAGATCAGAATGTAGAACACGAGAAAATGTATGTAGTTAGGAACAGACAGAGATGGGCGGGACAGATACAGACGATGACGGAGGAAAGTGTTACAAAGTAAGCACGGAAAACAGAAGAGACGGAGAGATGGTTTTTAGAAATATCTGGAAACGGCATGGATAAAATGCCAGGAGAGGGAGGGATTAACAGGGGATCATGATCCGTGGAATTACTTATCGAGAGGGTGAAAAGGACCAAGTGACATGGTCCACATCCCACAAGAGACGATATATATATATATATATATATATATACATACACATATCAGTTGCGCGAATAATCAAGACAATCACAAAGCCTACTGCAAAGTGCATTGATCATACATTAAGACGTACAACGTGTTGATTCTGGCTCTTCTTCCAACACTATAAATAGTTTTGTTCTGTCCCTGGACCGTAGGCCAAGCTGACCTTTCTACGCCAGACATTAACGCTGGTCAGTTCCAGCTCCTCTGTATCCCCTGCGACAGATCAGCGTAAAATAGCTAGTGCCACGCGCTTGATGTTTGGTTCCGCAGTCCCCAGTAGTGAGAGCAAAAAGGCCAAAATCACAACATTGATGGGATATGACGTAGACAGCTATTTTGATTCGGGTATAGATTAGGCTTGGGTAACTCGACACCCGGTTCGGTGTGGCAGGTGACAGTTGTACTTAGTTACATAAAGTTCTAACACAACAGTGTTATGCCATATAGTTCAATAAGTGCTACTTCAAAAAAGAATACTGCGTATCGCCAATCTTTTATCGGTGGAAGTTCTATGCGAGTGGTTTGAGTAGCGACTATCTAATCAATGAAGATTTTCGATTTAATCTCGGTTTAATTAATAAATACACATTTCTGGGCGAAAACAAAATTATGCATCATTTTTATACTGGTAGTCATTGTATCGGACAACAAATAAGTAGTTTATGCGTTTGGTGTAAAAAAAAGTGAACAAATTCACTGTGATTTAGCCAACGAAAACGTAGAAATCGACACAGTTCTCGAACACGTGAAATGCTAGCAGCTAGAATGGGCGTAGCCTGAATGCTTACAGGCGCGCTCAGAATGGGCGATAAAAGATAACAGATTCGCCGAACATTACTTCATAGATGCATAGCTGTATGCACACAAACCGACCATAGAGGAACCTGGATATTTGACCAAGAATTGTTATGTTTTGACGTTCGCCGTCTTTGCACGTCACATTCGTATTTAATCTTACAGTCAGCTTCCAAAATTGACAAGTGCAAACTCTTGCAGAGCAAAATTCGTCATCTATTGTCTGTTTTTTTCTCTGGGAACCCTTCCTTGGATGTGAAAAGTTGTTTCCTAGCACTCAGGATATGTCCAGCCATTCAATGCATTAAAGTTGTATATTTTATGTTTTTGTATGGGTTTCGTCGATTTTTTTTCTGGGAGCTGTGCTGCCTCGTCTATTGCGTTACTGGCATTTCAAACCACTGGCCGCTGGATAGTAATGACGCCGCGCAGTGCAGTATTGGCCTAGTTTGAAGAAAAAAATCACATTAAACATATACCGTGGGGCTTTGCTCATCAAATCGTGGATATATATACTGTAAGTGGTACGTTCTTATGTTTGAGCTGTGGTTGTCCAGGTGCTTCATCACCTTTAAACACTACACTACCGCGACTCAACGCTGTATATTTAATTTTGTCAGCAGCCATGGCCAGGCAATTGTATCCATCTTGTTAAGATACGTTCTTTCATAGCGCGGTGTCCAGTCCTTGTGACTGCGCAAGGACCTAACGGACTTGTTCACTCGAACGCTATCTCAACTTCTATTTGAAATATTCAGCCACGTTAGAATTAATGCGCGAATACTGTACGCACACAAATATCACCGCTATCTATAGCCAGGTAGTCATTTATACAGCTGAATGAACTGGCGTAACGTGGAGTAAAAGAACTTGTCCAGTGTTCGAAACGGCAGCACAAGATTCGAACCCGGAATCTCTTGATTGAGAGTCCACAGCTCTGTAGCCACACTAGGCAACCGCACTCCACGGAGTAAGACAGGTTGTACATGGTGTTGATACGTGCTTATCGCAACGCATAAGAAAGCGACCGCGTGATCCATTGGTTGAGTTGTGAACGAAGTCTTGCTACAGATATACAGCCCCACGAGGGACACATTTCGGCTGATTGTCGACAGGCCGTCGTATAAATCAAACTGTTCACGCGGAGCGCGGTGTTGTGGAGTTGCAAATGTCCGTAGGCCTACTAGTCATCTGTTTGTTATGCAGACTTGCGAGTTTAGTATTAATCAGCGGATGGCGTGACAGTTGACATGTTGTCTATTTGTTTACTTTCCTGCTGCGTGTTAATACAGTATCATTGTCACGGTTGAGAGGACATTCACAATGCCGTTTACGTTGTGGTTTACAAGTCGGTGGTGTACTAGTGTTATATAAATGAACACATAACGTGTAGCACTTGTAGTAGAGTTTTTCTACACAACTAAGTTTATAAACTAACCGTCGGTGTTGCTTAAACAAGTCATTCGTTCAACGTGTTAGTGCCAATATATATGTTAGCTTTGTTTATAGCTGGTATAAATGTTACTACGCTTAGACTATTCGTTCATTTTTATCCACCGTTGTGTCTAGCCTGCTACTGAGGCAACGTGGAGTGAACGAAATTGCCCATGTTTGGAAACGGCAGCAAGAGAGTTCGAAGCGACCACGTTATCCCGACTGAGAATCCGATGTTCTAAACACTGCGATACCGTGCCCGACACCTTTGTTATTGGCTCTTCGAAGAATGTGTTCTTTCTACGTCCTCCAGTCTTCGCTATGGTCTCGCCGGATGTACTGCGCTGCTTACGAACCTATAACGAGATAGTCGATATATGTTCGGTTTTGAGTTACACGTACTGACGTTAACCGCAGTTGGTTCCGACAGCCAAACTCTTTGCACTCAAGTTGAGATACGATCGTTTGTTAATGATATCCACAATGGACAAACAAATCGTATTCGCATACAGTGAAACCTGCCTTAGCGGACACCTATCCATAACGGAAACCTGTCTATAGCGAACACTTTTGGGTGTCCTGAATTACTAATTTGCGTTGTCCACTACCTGCCCGTATCGGTATTCTGACCGTAACGGACATAATTTGTAGTGAGCAATCACTACAAATCCGCTTTGGACAGGTGGCCACTATGAACAGGTCTTACTTAATTCGTATACACTGTGTGGGGACACCAAGTACAGTGCGTGTTGATCTCATTGGCACGCGGTGTATCCTGCCAGGAGCTTGAGTTTTAACAACCGGTTAAAAATATTGCTGTTTTATTTTTTCCGTTAGCATGTTGATAGTTTAGTTCCAACCATGCAACCTTGGTATCTGTCCATAGTTGACTCAGTTGGCCTTGTGGCTTCAATAAGAATTCTTCATATCTTCTCAAAGCGTAAAAATGCAAATGTGACTTTTGGAAAGCAATGCAAATCTAAGAACAATGTGAAAAATAATCTTTGAGCTCACATGTTTGAATTTCCTTTCGGCGTGTTAGACCAATATTCCATAGTGCCCATTTATGAGTTACTTCGCAGTGCCATATGAACTTTTGCTGTATATAATACAATAATGCCAAACTAGCGGGTGCTCATTTTGATTTGAAGGCCCGTTGTGCATTTTATTTCCCTACATTCTAGCCTATTAAAAAGGTAAAGGTGCTTTTATACAATAGCGCCACCGCGCCTCACCTCCGATGCCCTACTTTGCCACCGCGCCTCAACTCCGATGCACTACTGCGCTACCGCGCCTCACCTCCGATGCCATACTACGCTACTGCGCCTCAACTCCGATGCCCTACTACGCTATCGCGCTCCATCTAGCCTACAGGCAAGCACCAACGTATTGGGTCAACGAGCTCCGTTCTCGTGATCTACTGCCGATAAATGAAATAGTGATCACTCACAGCGTGGCGTTTTATTATGTAACCTTGATGTGGTTTTCGGACGTAACCTTAACCCTTCTTCCGTTCGACTTACATCAGTTGTAATGGAGACGTGCACGCGAACAGGTCTCGTTTAGTCTGTCAGGTTGTTACAAAAACATGATGGTAGTCTGCGAATGTCGTAGATCACCTCTAAGCTACATACGGTGGTCTGGGATCTACGACTATTTTATGGCGTGTTTGAGTACGTGCGTGTGTCTGGTACGTGTCGGGTATGTGCGTGGGCACATGCGCGCAAATACAATAAGTAAGTTATTGTTTTATGGCACCCTTTAACTTGTGTTCTTGTCGGCACCGGTCAAACACAATGTTTGCTTGTGGTAGTCGCGGGCAGTGTCGTCGCTGATTACAGTTGTAAGACCGTGATTAGGCATAGCTAAAACAGAGTGAGGAGACTGACCGTGATAAACGGAGTAGACTCTTTGACCGGGCAGAACATACAAAGTGATGTGGTCCCATCTCGCAAGGCATGAAGAGGAGAAAATAGAAGTAGAAGAATAAGAAACAGCAAAAAAAGAAGAAGACGAAAGATGGAGTAGTAGAAGAAGAAGACGAAGCAGAGAAGAAGAAGGAGAAGCGTAACAAATAGAACACGAAGCAGCAGAAAAGAAGAAGAAAAATGAAGAAGAAGAAGATGCAGAAGAAGAAGAAGCAGAAGAAGAAGAAGAAGAAAAAAAGTCAAAGAAGCAGCAGAGGAGAAGAAGAAAATGAAGCAGAAGAGCAGGAGGACGAAGAAGTTAACTGTTGTTCTAGTGACACATGCTACGGAATTGACCCACAACGGTGCGAGAAGAGTCATAGAACGAACAACGGACAGTGTAGTTGAACGAAGACAACAACTATTGGGATAAGCCGCGGTAGATAACGGAGCTGCCCTCTGGTGGCGTAAATAAATAACAGTTTTTTTATAACTTTCGTTTGTCCACCGGCATACGTAAAACGATATATTTCTTGTTGGAAAACATGTGTATGGTAACGATGTTTGAATAAGTTTGTTAATTTAGTCACCACTCCAGTCTCAAGGGATGATTGAAACCGAGTATACAATACATGTGTTAGAAACATGTTCTGCTCTTTCTACGAATTTGTACGGTTTCCTGTTGTGTTAAAATACGACAGTCTTCACAGGAAGGTAAATAATGGTGATAGTGTAAAAGTGGGTTTAACACAGGTCTGGCAGCACTGAGATATTACACCGAACTATCGGTTCGGGACCACTGGGGTTAGAATCGCTGGCAATTCGACGCTTGGGTCATAATGTTGCATCGCCTTTGCATCAGTTCTATCAGCTGTAACAATGAATAACTGCGCAATAATAGAGAGTGACCTATCCGACTTACCGAGAAGGCGAGTTGATATTCAAATATAGAGGTCCGGTAGGAGTTAGGCGAAGTGTGAGTTGTCTTGATCGATCGTAACAAAAGTGCACTGGGATATACAAAGTGTGTATGTACATTAATTGTGTTTGCTAGATTGTGTTAGATGTGTGTTACGTGTGTGTTATTTATGTTCCGCGCACTGCCTGTGACGTGATTGTGTGAGTGTGTGAGTGTGTGAGTGTGTGAGTGTGTGATTGTGTGAGTGTGTGAGTGTGTGAGTGTGTGAGTGTGTGATTGTGTGAGTGTGTGAGTGTGTGATTGTGTGAATGTGTGAGTGTGTGAGTGTGTGATTGTGTGAGTGTGTGATTGTGTGATTGTGTGATAGTGTGAGTGTGTGAGTGTGTGAGTGTGTGATTGTGTGAGTGTGTGAGTGTGTGAGAGTGTGAGTGTGTGAGTGTGTGCGATTCCACAATTACACAGTTTACTCAGCTGTGTAAATGGTACGCAGTATTGTACATATCGATTATGAAATTGAAATTGAAACGAAGCGGTCAACAATGGAGGAGAGAGGCAGGTGATGGGAGACGGATAGGTAGAGCGAGACGGGTAGGTAGAGCGAGACGGGGACTGGGTTGGAGAATGAGACGGTCAAACGATCGAAAGAGGAAACAGGATGACGAGAAGACGGGGAGAAGGGAGACGGAGAGGCGGAGAGACGGAGAGACGGGGAGACGGAGAGACGGAGAGACGGGAGACGGAGAGAGGGAGAGACGGAGAGACGGAGAGACGAGAGACGGAGAGACGGAGAGACGGAGAGACGGAGAGACGGAGAGACGGAGAGACGGAGAGACGGAGAGACGGAGAGACGGAGAGACGGAGAGACGGAGAGACGGAGAGAAGGACAGACGCAGAGACAGAGAGCCGGAAAAACGGAAAGACGGAGAGGCGAAATGTCAGATAATAGGAATAAATAGAGACAAAGAAAGATAAAGAAAGACAGACACACATATATAACGCAACAAGGGCGGAAGATCACACAGCAGATTATTTTTTTCGCCTGAAAGATGGCTATCACCGCAGCTATCTAATTTATCATCTATATGAAGACGCATGATGCACGCGCGGTGACCACAACCGTTAAATATTCCAGCAGGACCCAGCTGGGTTGACAGTGGCTTTCACAATGAAGTGTCGTTACTAACGAGGACGCATTTATCATTAATGCTTCACATTCAGTAGCGATACAAATCATATGTTTGAGAATCGCACATATAAACACAATGCAGTTCGCTGCTGTCTTCGAGAGAATTGCATCTCGCATTGAGATGACCGTTGGTAGATATAATGAATGTAAATAGGAATTCCATATAAATAATCCAGGACATCCTCAGAAGGTCGCAAATGACATTGTGTGCGCGTGTACGCACGGAGAAACACAACTAGAAATACTATTTCAACGTGTGGCCCTTAGCTAAAATAACTGTTATTAATTCCGTTATTTTATGGATGAAAATGACTAAAAAGTTTCGCAGGCAACTGAGCACCTCGGCGAACTATTTAAACATATTTTTCTAAACCTATCTATTGGGAAACTATATGTGGTCTGCATGTCCTGTGTGAATTACGCGTCTGCTTTACCTTTTTCCAATCTGCATCTGATTTATCGAGCTTAATTAATGTAGGGCCTACTTAGTTTAATGATGATGCCATATTGATAATTAAGTGGGAAATCACAAATATATAAATGAGGCAACAGCGTCAGTAAGCAGAAAGCCGGGCACGATATAGTATCACAAGAAACACTCTCTTGAAGTTTTTGATACGCGTTGCGAGCAAGCTATCAGTGTTACCAGGGCAGACATACTTTTTCTGTCAATCAAACCGTTTCCTTGGTACCGCGGAAGATTTTCCCAATGCTTTTCTTTTAAAACTTTCACGCAATATTAAACATAGATTAATTGACCTCGTGTGGGAAATTCATGAAAACAAAACAACTCGTTTTTTTTCATTAAATTAAAGACACCCGACGCTGGTAACTCCATTTCGACCCACCCGGTGACTGATTTTGAAATGTTGATGCGTTCCGATATTGGAGGTGTCAAACTCCTGTGGTTAAACACCAAAACATGAATTTTACGAACTTATTTGACGCAAAAGTGTTCGAAAACAGTTCACGCATCACAAACAATCTTTGCTTTTCTAGGGACTCTTTATGGTAATGGCGGACGAATACTGACTGCGGTATGTAACCATACCATTCCCCAAACAATGCATGACTGTCGAAGTTGAATTTTAAAGCCAAGCACTTCAATGCGACCTTCCGCAATTTCCGGCGATTTGCCGGTGGCAATCTCTGGGCGCGCATCGGAAATGTCATCAGCTGCAGACGACACTGGCGTCGCTTCTGGCCACGTGACATGCATATCTCGTTGCGGAATTGTCGGTCTGCAAGGCGCTCGACTTTTTCGCCTGCGAATGACGCACTTTTCCTTGATATATAATGATTCAAAGATACCGCAGCGCGCGCCTTTCGCATCACAATGGTTTGTTCTGTCGCGAAACCAGGTCGGGGAGATTGTGTGTTGATTTGTGAAAAGATCGACCGGCGCAGACGATTGCGTCTGAATGTGCCGTCAATATCATTGCGTGTCTACGTGATCAAAAAGTAGCTCCCGTGTATTCTAATCACGGTCGCTATTTTAAGTCGACAACTCGTCAAGCATTCCCCAGACATATTTATCGCAAAGTGTAGAACAGTAGTTAATACTGGCATCAGAATGGTTATATCCTTGTTATTATGTCCTGTTTCTGAGCAATATCAACAATACAATATTAAAGAACAACAACTTATAATGTAAGACAAAATATGTATATGACGTTGCTGTATAAATCATAATATAACTGCTTCAACTAGTTTAGTTATTACTAACCTCCCAGTATGATTCGTTGTCATATATGTATTTTGTGTTTTATATCATAACATAATGTTATTGTAAAAAAAACATTTTCAATTTAATTCAACTGAATTCTCCAGCGTTGGCCAGACGCTCAGTCACCATCTGAGAGAACGCGAGCCATACGCGGAAGGAGAGATGGTTACATGCTGTAACCACTGAAATACCCCGTTTTGATCGACAATGTGTTGATAAAGTCATATGGTACGAAGAAGCTATGAAAAAGCATTTACATTAAGCATTTAGATATATTTGTGTGCGTGCGTGTGCGCGTTAGTGTGTCCCCATGCGCGCGTGCTTTCTATTGCGTTAGTGCAATCATCCTTTGATATGTCCACATACGTTGAAACTTGGACAAGAACGTAAACGATATTCACAGTCAGTGCGTTTGCCGATGTAAATACACGAGGGGTTGAATGAAGATGATTTTGTCGGTTACCATCGATCGTTCATAATACATCAGTGAACTCGGGGGTGTCCGTGTGACGAATTGACACTGTATATAAATATCCCCCACAACTGACAAACCTGTTGGGGCTTTTGCACCTCCATTTCATTGTCAAGCCTCCCTGCCACTGTACCCGTAAGACAAATCCGAACAAGTCCATGATTTTGCGTATCATTTATCAACGCCTACACCAGTTTCTGATATCACAGAAAACCTTGTTTTGTGGAGGTTATCACAGTCAGTGTGATATTATAAATGGACCCACTTTGTATAAAGACATAACATTAGTAATGTGTTGGATATGTGGTGTCTATTCAGAAATGTTTCTCATTCAACAGTGTACAAAATGTGTCCAAATCGTGCTGATGTAAATTAATTATGGGCACTAGATCCTATAACGAACTGCACGGTTTTGACAATTTGATTGATACCGATTTGTGCTTTGAATAGCACATTTGTTATTTTCGTACACAAATGAACCACTTCTAAAATCTATAATTCATTAACCACAGAAAACATTTCTATTTTCACAGGGGTATATTCTACAGCGACAGTTCCATATACCACGGGGGTCGATTTATCTGCCCGATCCGTGAGACACACGCCCCTAACGTGCGGCAGCTTCTGCCCCACAGCCGCGGTACTAATATATCGGCGACATGGCCTAATCTGGGGAAGTAGTCGTTGTTCCCAGGGGAAATCTTCCCGGAGTAAATGCGCGAATTTATGCGCAATTATTACAATATTTGTCGCCCGATTTTTATCTGAAGTATGTTCTCCGGCGTCTAGGTAGTGCAGAAGACAGTTAAGATAATATCCGATCCCGATTTATGCATACATTGAACTACAGAGTCGCTTTAATCTGTTGCAAATCTTTTAGATTTGCAGCCGGTGTGATTTACACAGTACTTTGCGTCGT
Organism: Paraescarpia echinospica; assembly: GCA_020002185.1. Classification (NCBI taxonomy): domain Eukaryota; kingdom Metazoa; phylum Annelida; class Polychaeta; order Sabellida; family Siboglinidae; genus Paraescarpia; species Paraescarpia echinospica. The sequence continues at coordinate 13,756,775 of CM034532.1, read as the reverse complement.
GATGTAGCAACGTCTGGGAAAACTACAGAGGTCGAAAACAATCGCATCTGTCAAAAACCCTACACGCTGCCACACCCGTTCCATGGTGCCAAATTCCACAAGATACTTAAACGCCAGACCGTCCATTATTTCTGCAAATCATATCAATCTCTTCTCAGCGAAACCGCAGCGCGAATTGTCACCAAACGTGATGATGACGTCATATCACAATATACAAGCGCGCAGTACCGACATTCATTATTATTGCTATGTATCCGGTAGATCCATGACCGGGCACTTACCACGCTTACAGTTGATGGATTGCATCATAGCGATCATTCTAACTCGGTCTTGTTGGTTTACGAGCAACGACGTAACGACGGCGATGCAGTGTCGCGTCGGTGTAGTAACATTTCAATAAACGCGCACTCTGTCGTAAACGTGACTATTATACGGCTACGCCAACAGTCGTACAAGAGCCTACTGCAGTGGTTTCACAGTGCTACAGTTGACGCCCGAGTGTTAACATGGTACTACAGCCTTGACAGAACAATGGCGCCACCCACGTTACATTACGGCCTGGACTAACAATGACGTTTTGTTCTATAGAGACATTTGTTTCTAGTCTATTGTCCACGCGTTGTAGGTTGTGAACATTTATATGATATAGTAATGACATAACATGTCTGAAATAATAATATATAATTAATAGTGTTACTACTACTGCTGCTGCTGCTGCTGCTGCTTCTGCTGCTGAAGCTACTACTACTACTACTATTACTGCTATTGCTACTGCTACTGTTACTGCTAATATTACTACTACTACTACTACTACTACTACTACTACTACTACTACTACTACTACTACTACTACTACTCCTATTAGTATCGTTATTAACAAAAAAGATTAGGGTTGTACGACAAGAAATTAATTACCTTTATTTTAGTTATAACAATAGAACCAGCGACTAACCAAAGGAACATGACTCTTTTCAATAACCATCAGAACAATCCTTCGACGTCGCGCCGGCCGAACGGGTGTGTACTATCATACTATGTACTATCTGCGCCGCCCAACGAATGTGTACTATGTACTATCTGCGCCGCCCAACGAATGCGTACTATATGTACTATCTGCGCCGCCCAACGAATGCGTACTATGTACTATCTGCGTCGCCCAACGAATGTGTACTATGTACTATCTGCTTCGCACAGAAAACAATAATTTCCCAATGATGTACTTGCAATTGCTCGGTATGCAGAATTAAAAATAATACTTTCCAATAAAGACATGGTTGCTTGCAGAGTAGGAACACCGGATAATTATAAGAGTTTTTTTTATTCTTTCCATTGATTCATTGTGGATGGGGAGCATATCTCTTAGTTCTCGACGAGTCGTCTTCATCTGTCTTGATCCTGTGCCATTATCTCCCAATCTCCGCGGTTCACCTCTGCTCTTTCGATATATCCCGTAACATTTTACTCAGCTAACCGACATGCATAACATCTACAAAGGAACTTAGCCCAGCTTCTAGCCAGTTAACCCGCAGCACTCTACATGTTGCAAGGTTGGAACGAGAACGCATAGACTGCAGCTTTGAACAGATGGAAAGATCACCGCACTCAACGGAATGGATTCACAAGTGACAACTGTCACACGAATTTTATTATGACTCTTTACGTTATCGTTGATGTCGTGGAATACGATGGATTGATACTTTCTAAAAGGATCAGGGGAAGGACCACAAAGAAGGATAACATCAGATACAAAAAAAAAATTCTATGTGACGTTTGCAACTATTGCTTTATATGCATCGCAATGAATCCGGTGCATCTTCTTGGTCGTTTGCAACACATGTCAGACGCGATCAGATTTAATTGTCTTATGCAAATTCTTGACGGTTGTAGGAGAACAGTTGTTTATTTTTGTTCTGGCTCTTACGTTTTTGTGAATTAAAAAAGTGTAGAGGTGCGGATTAATACGCGTAAACCAATTTTACACACGACATCATCTGAAGTAAGATAAAACATTATAATAAAAGTAGTTCCTCATTCAGCAACGTTCGTTGAAACAAATCATTTGCCGGACTGTTTGTAAACACAAAAACCACGGGACGGTCGACGTTACCAGGTTGTTAAAAATGGCTCATAATTTAGGATTCATTCTTAAAGGCCTGTTAGAAAGGAACACCTTTTAGAAGACACAGTCCCACAATCTAGCAAGAGTGGAATTGTGCGTCGTATACCTGAATATATATATATATATATATATATATATTAATGTATATAATATATATACATATATATATTTGATATTCTGCTAAATTCGCCGTATCTCATTTTAATATTGATTAGCTTTAAATAAAAAAATACTACTACTATATACATAGAATGCTTTCGACCGATTATATTACCCGACACAAAATGGTATACAGATTTAAGCGGAATAAGTCTACTAAAGTACGGGTTTCACCCAAAGCAGGTAACATGTCTGCAGGTTGGCTAAGTTTATGGCTGCCATGAATAGGAAGAATTGATTTTGTATATCATGGGAGCTCAGATATAATACAGGTGTCACCGGTGAGGTTAATTGAATTTGGACACCGTACCCGAAGAGAGGATATAGCCGCTAAGAAAGGGTTTCCTGTTACAACGAGATTACTTCCAGTGCTTATGTCCAGCTGGAGAATGATATTGCATGACAGCTTCCCTACGCTCACACGGTAGCATATTGTACGACAAATGTGACGAAAGTCATTCGTAAGATTTTCGAAACTAATTAATATTATGATTATAAATGTCGCACAAGCACATCAATAGCCCGACGTATATTTATAATGTCATCGACTACTGACGATTTTCCTGTAATCGTAATGTATTTCACGTAATACAAGTTTCCAATCTGCTTAAAGATGACGTTTTATGCAAATGTATAGAGGATTTGTCTAATGGAATCGTTAGTGTACTTCGTGCCGGCAGTGGTATGGCAATGGTAGTTTAAGTAATCCATTAATCTTAAAACGCACCCTCACGCGCATAAGCTCACAAGCACGGACACACACGCACGTACGCATGCACACACGCACGC
>CM034532.1:13669226-13752708 GCA_020002185.1 Paraescarpia echinospica | reverse complement strand
AAATGACATCAGTAAATTTCAAGAAATAAAACGTGGTGTAAGACAAAGGTGTGTCCTATCACCCGATCTCTTTTCACTATACAGTGAGATTATCTTACGCACATTAGAAGATATGCCAGGCATTCAAGTAGGGGGATACAACATGAATTATTTACAATATGCAGACGACACGGTACTGATTGCTGAGAACGAAATAGATCTACAACAGATGCTAGATACAGTAATAATGGAAAGTGAGAAAAAAGGTCTGTCCATGAACAAAAAGAAAACAGAAATCATGGTCATCTCAAAGAAAAATTACTCTCCAACATGCAACGTGATAGCATATGGCACTGTTTTGAAGCAAGTCCGAACGTTTAACTATCTGGGATCACTAATAACATCCGACGGTCGATGCAACGATGAGATAAAGAGAAGAATTGCTCAAGCCAAAACAGCTTAACAAATAAAAATATATCAATTGAAGTGAGAAAACGTGTACTGCAATGTTACATAGAGCCCATATTGCTATATGGATGTGAATCCTGGACAATAACCAAAAGATCACAAAAAAACATAGAAGCCACTGAAACGTGGTTCTTAAGAAGAATGCTGCGAGTGCCATGGACTGCAAAGCAAAGCAATGAAGTCATCCTTAGGACAGCCAAATCAAAAAGAAAGATCATCAACAAAGTTAGAACACAACAAGCACAATTTATAGGCCATGTCATGAGAAAGAAAAAGTTAGAACAAATAGTAACAACAGGAAAGATAGAAGGAAAAAGATCCAGAGGACGCCAGAGAATAAAAATAATAGATAGTCTCTCAACATGGTGTGGAAGGAGCACAACAGAACTGCTACAAACTACACACGACCGTGCGGTATGGAGAGCCATGATCGCCAACGCCTGTGACAGACATGGCTCATAGAAGAAGAAGATTGTAGTAGGCGATGTTGTAGCTGATATTGTTGCCGCTGCTACTGCTATTATTGTTGTTGTTGTTGCTGCTGCTGCTTCTTCTTACTGCTGGTTTTATTCGTTGTGTTATTGTTGTTGTTGCTGCTGCTGCTTCTTCTTACTGCTGGTTTTATTCGTTGTGTTATTGTTGTTGTTGCTGCTGCTGCTTCTTCTTACTGCTGGTTTTATTCGTTGTGTTATTGTTGTTATTGCTGCTGCTGCTTCTTCTTACTGCTGGTTTTATTCGTTGTGTTATTGTTGTTGTTGCTGCTGCTGCTTCTTGTTACTGCTGGTTTTATTCGTTGTGTTATTGTTGTTGTTGCTGCTGCTGCTTCTTCTTACTGCTGGTTTTATTCGTTGTGTTATTGTTGTTATTGCTGCTGCTGTTGCTGCTGCTGCTGTTGCTGCTGCTGTTGCTGCTGCTGGTGGTGGTGGAGCCGCCGCCGCCGCTGCTGTGGCCTTTGCTGCCGCTGCTGGTGCTACTGTTGCTGCTGCTGTTGCTGCTATCACTGCTGCCGCTGCCGCTGTTTCTGCTGCTTGCATGCATCCGCTCGCGACCCAGTGGAATTGGGCAATAATAATGGTTACGTCTGGTGGATCCACCAAGCCGACTTGGAATTAAAATTTGTCACAGACAAACGTATCGCAACTTGCACAGGACCCGTTAACGGAGGAAACGTAGCTTTTTACGAAACACTAACATCCAGCGCTAGCTAGAATACAACTATTTAATATTATCCAACGAGTGATACAGAATAAATCACAGGTGATATCCCTCTCTTCATACCAGAGGAAGCAGCAATTTCCTACCGGATGTATTATGTACATCCCAAATCGGGTCCAGTCCTGTTTCTGATCATGATGATCACCACATTCTACTTATGTCGAGCAGTAATGGGTAGTTCGTGTGCTGTGTTTAACGCATTTGTTTTAGCAACATTTAGCCATTGGCCATTATTGTGACCGCGTACTCGCGCGTGAACCCAACAAACATACGTGACGAGCATTAACGAGTTGTACAGAAAGATCCGCGCTTCGTTCAGTGCTAGAACACAACGCCGGAAGTGACGAATTGTTGAGCGTAGTCAACATTTCCAGCGTTGACGGATACGCAGTATTCTGAGGGTTGAAGTTGGTGAATTTGCCAACTATGTGAGAAAGTTCCAAAACTGTGACGCCGCCACATGTTAAATCTAAGCAGTATTCAATGTGGTTCCAAGATAGCCGCTGGTAGGTAGTGATGTCGCCTTGCGGAGGAGTAATTGCATTGTTTTCGCGTGAAATATGACGAGACGTCTTTCCAAAACGGGTGCATTTGGCGGGTGAGAGTACGTAGACTCTAAGTACTGAATCTTTGAATACGAAGCGTGTACGCCTCACGGAACCCAAAACTAGATTGAATGCCAAGTCAACAAGTCAGTACTGACGGGCGTGTGACAGCACAGTTGTATTGCGTAACATTGGACGGTAAGGCACAGCGGGCATAGAATGGGCAGGCACGGCCGACAGAAACGGTCTGCTGCCGCTGGTGCTCTGCCTACCCAGCGAAGTGAATAGCTGCAATTGTAACAGACACCGCCATCACTCAACGACTCGACAGAATTGAGGGCCAAATGGACAGTTTGGAACAATATAGTCGTCGGACGTCAATTCATATTACCGGTATCAAAGAAAACACAGATGGGAAGATCTTGACCAGATTACGACCAACTTGATAGAAGATATGAGTTTCCAAGACCATATAACTCTGAGTAATATCAACCGGCTACACCGCATAGGACTCAGCAAATCGGTGACAAACAAGAATCATGCGCGCCAGATAATTATCCAATTCAAAGATTATAAGTCGAAAGCAACCTTTATCAAAGGGAGGAAATCCCTCCGAGACAAGCACTCGAACGTGTGTATCACAGAGGATCTCACTAAAACTAGATCTAGACTACTTTATCCAGCAAGATCGTTGAAGAAACTACGCGAAATTCAAGTCTGCTGGTCGTATGATGGCCGCATCATAATCAAAGACCTGCAAACGTCAATAGTGAAGATGAACTGAACAAATTCAAGACACTACTGTGTGTAGTGTCGTTGAAAGTCAAATCTTTGGACACTTACCGTGCGTAGCGTCATGCAACATCATTTTTAACAAACTTTCGTTATGAAATAGCACTCTTGGGATACATATTGAATAATATGAAACAAAACTTCAGACAGTTAATGTATGTAGTGTCGAGTATCACTGTTCTCAACTGGACATACTTCGGATATAAAATGACGATCAAGAAAAGTAATAATACACACAGTGTGTGTAGCGTGCTTACTATCACTTCTCAGTTGATACGCAATATGAAGTAACACTTGTGATATACGTCAAAGGATCAACTGAAGACTCTAGACAATTACTGTGTGTTACTTCGGTAGCATCATTTACCAACTGACTTTTTTGATTGAGACACGTCGAAGATTAACAGAAGAATCCGTAAACATTACCGTGAGTAGTCGGAGATTATCAACTTGATAAGATATTACACTGATATGATGTATGACACATGCTGTATGATACGTGTTGAAGATCAACAGTACAAAGTCAAGATATGTGGTGTGCGTATAACTACGTTTATCACCAATTCTCAATTGACACTTACATGAAATGACATTGTCATAATGTAACACACTGGATAGATCAGAAAATCATCTGCTCCAGCCAGACCTACGGGCAATCACTGGACTGCACCATATTTAATTGTTTTTTTACATAATCACATTATTTTCTGTTAACCAACTAATACTTTTATTTTAGTTGTTGCACACAATAATGTAAGGTGTTGACATGAATGAAAATTTTCATCACGTTTACTACATGAACCTCATATATATATATATATATATATATATATATATATATATATATATATATGAGAGACTTAGATTCTGATTATTATTTCAGTGCAACAAGCAAAAATGTACTTACAACCAAATACTACCTTGAAAATGAAGAATGATCTCATAAAATGTAACGATGGCTATACTAGAGGACTTTCTATAATGCATTTGAATGTTAGAAGTATACCTAAGAATATTGATAAGCTGAACAACTACCTACTAACGCTTGATATACAATTTTCGATAATCGGCTTAAGTGAAACATGGCTAAACAATGACATTTCCGAGCTTTATGAACTACCAAAATACAGAAGTATTCACCTTACGAGATCCTCCAGAAAAGGAGAAGGAATATCTATCCATTTTCACAGATCACATGACTACGTAGAAATGCCAGAACTTAATATTATGAATGAACATATATAATGTCTTTTTGTGGAAGTAAAGTTTCAATCTAGAGAACACAAAAGGAGAATATCTTCACAAACTACTAGGCAGTCCATTAAACATAGAAGATGAGGATGAAGAGATCCAACCTGTAACCACACACAACAACATCAAGGAAGGACCTTTTGAAAGAGACGAATATGAGAAGGCCAACAAATCCCTGAATGATGGAAAGAGCTGTGGGGATGATGATGGTACACTACATGAGGGGCTAAAACACTGCGACCTGGACAGTATCATACTAGAATTTTGCAACAAACCTTTGATTGAAGGGAAAATACCGCTACAGTGAACAGTTCTGAACATTATTCCAATACATACGAATGGTGATTTAAGCATGGCAGGGAATTTACGGGGGCATTAGCCTGAGCTCCATTGTGGCAAAGACATTTAACAAGATTATATTGAACAGAATACGTCCTGAAATTGGCCACCACCTAAAACACAATCAGAATGGATTCCGGACAGGGATGACAACAGTAGGTCATATACTAACCATGAGAAGGTTAATTGAAGGAATTAGAGCTAAGCATCTTCCTGCAATTATGACATTCGTAGAATTCTGAAAAACATTTGATACGGTTCATCGTGGCAAGATGATGAAAATTCTTGAAGCAAATGGTGTCCCCAAAGAGCTAGTAACAGCTAGTTCCAACATGTAAAGGATCACACGTGCCAAAGTACAAACACCGGATGGAGAAACTGAGCTTTTTGATATCACGGCGGGAGTGCTACAGGGTGACGCACTAGCGCCATACCTCTTCGTGATAGTCCTTGACTACGCAATGCAGCAAGCTATCGACGGATGAGAAGAGGAACTTGGATTCCAGATAACAAGAAGGAAAAATAAACGTGTTAAACCTGAGGTGATCACCAATTTTGAATTTGCCGATGATATTGCGCTACTATCAGAAGTGATCAATTAGGCGCAGGAGCTTCTAACACGAGTGGAAACATCATGTGCAAGGATTGGTTTAAATATGACTAAAAAACTTAACAAACAACTAGACAGATTTTATACAAGAATGCTTCGATTCGCATTTAACATTCACTGGCAACAGCATTTGACAAATATAGAACTATACAGTATGTGTAAAATTACTCATAAAATAAGAAGAAGACAGATTTGCCGGACACTGCTACAGACATAAGGATGTAATTGCATCTAAAACCATCTTGTGGCAACCGACACATGGAAGAACCAAGGCAGGAAGACCAGCAGCAACTTACATCGACTGCTTAAAGGAAGATGTGGGTCTAGAGACGGAGGAGCTGAAGACGGCAATGGCAGACAGGGATCTGGAGACGGATGATTGAAGCCACTAATGTTCGACCACCGTGGCCGACATGAGTGAGTGCGTGAGTGAGTGAGTGAGTGAGTGAGTGAGTGACTTTAAATAATGATTTACAGGATGATGTAACAATAGAGACCAGGAAATATACTCGTGACACTATTGCCTTATTCAAAAATGCTACAGAGACAAGTTAAGATGAAGCATATGAAGATCCCCCAAAAAGCTATACTGCATTTGTAATGAAAATTTCACTGACGTATGACAAATCATTCCCCTTAGCCAAAAAAAGGCCAAAAAGGAAAACCTAAAGCATGGATAACCAAAGGGCTTAGGAATTCCATAAAACAAAACACAAACTATATATGTACTTTCTCTATAAAAAAAACCAGTAGTTAATGAAACCAATTATAAAAGGTACAAAAACAAATTAAATATCAGAATGCTATCACTATCAAAAGGAATTTAGTAACTTGAAAAAGCCTGGAATGTGATAAGTGAAATCACAAGTAAGATGACGTCATCACAGCGTAACCAAGAGTTCTTAGTGAATGGTAGTTTAACACAAGACAAGCAATTAATAGCTGATAAATTTAACAAATATTTCACGACCATTGGCTCTGAACTAATTAAAGATATGCCAATCGTTGCAGAAAAGCCTGATGATTATCTCAATGGAATTTATAAAAAAAAAGTACTGTTTTAGTACCTACAACCACGGACGAGGTAAGGATAATGATAGATAAATTTTAAAATTGCAGTCCCGCCTGGGACGGTATAAAAACAGACTTCATCAAACAAACTTACTCTGGTATGGTTGAACCATTACTCTACATCATAAATTCATCGTTTTACAAAGGATATGTACCAGATATGCATCAGAATAATTACATTTTTTATTGAAAAAAGGAACTACAAGCAATTTGCTTCTTTTCCTTTTCTTATCGTTGATTGTCTGTTTTGATTTGTATGTATCTGATAATATATCGGGACAATCACTCTTGTGAGCAATTGTGGACATGTTACTGTATTTACTGTATCTGCTACGTCGTTGACAAACTGAACATCTTACCACAAGAGACCAAAATGCAGCTGTGTATTGTAGTAAGCTAATTTAGTTTGTCAATATATGTAATTTGGAAGAATTACAATATAATGATAAAGGGAGAAATGCCGTGCGTTGAAGTAAAATGACACGTTATAATTTGCTGTTTGTATACCCGATGTCATACCTTAGAAGAATTGATTCTTGAGCGATGAATGTGATAAAAATAATAATAATAAAAGAACTTATATAGCGCCTAATCAAACGAATTTGCTATCGGGCATTTTATACATTCATAGTAGTGTTTTAAATAAAAAAAATATTATAACAAAATAAACATGTTAAAAATTTGATCAACCTAACTGTTTGACTACTTCACGTGCACGATGGCTACGGTTGCTCCAGCAGTGTTTCACGCCTGTGATGGCCCCGGTGACCCGTGCCCAGCTGGGAGTGTCCCGGGACCCGTTCCCGGCCGGAAGACGATCATCAAAGCGACGGAGCACAGTGTGGGGCAAAGATTAATGAATTCCCGGCGCAGTGAGACGGCGGGCCCACTACGGGCCGTCTGCCGTGCGTCGTCGGCAAACACGCAGGCCCAAATCGACTTATGGGCACATGGGGGAAGAGGTAACTAGCTCCCAAGTCAACTGTGTCCACGTGAACCGAGTGCAGAGCGAAGTGCATCGATGGCAGGGGGCGTGCAAAACGAACCGTGTCCCGTGTTAACGAGGCGCAAAATAAGGACTCTAGGTCTAAACTGAAGTAGTTCGCACACCAACAATGGTTCGTGTGGGATTGGTTCATTGTAATAGGAACGAGTGTAATACAATTTAAATAATAACACATTTGTTTAGAGGTAGAACGTAACAATTTCCTCAGACTCACTCTCGCGCACACTCTCGTACGCACACAGTGAGTCGAAAACATAGACAGTTACTGAGACATACAACAAACAGACATAGTGTGAGAAAGACGGAGAGATAAAGAGCAGGAGATGAGTGCGAGATAAAGAAAGAGGAGCAGGGAGAAGAGTGAAGCAAACCGGAGAGACGTGAAGAGATATCGAGAAGAGAGAGAAGAGAAAGAAAAGAGAAGAGGGAGAGACAGACAGACAGACAGACAGACAGACAGACAGACAGACAGACAGACAGACAGACGGACAAACAGACAAACAACCAGACAGAGACAGACATTCTTTTTAATGAGGTTAATCTGGGTTTTTCAACGTTAAAATGTCGTTGTTTTTGTTCATTGTCAGCCGGGATTCATCTTCCTGCCTTGCGGTTGTCATCCATGAGAATTTATCTTCTTGTGGATATTGCGATGGTTAGTGGAACATCATCATGCTAACAAGGGAGCGGCCCGTGCGTTAGTGGAATTGTTTGTATGGAATGGAATGAGTTCACTTATTAAGTGGCGGTCTTGTTAAAATCCAACCTGGTGGCCATATAGGCACAACTTCAAATGCCTTGCGCATAACCACTACAGCGCTACCATCTAGTGGTAGTTAGTTTGATTAAGGTAGATGAAAGTCGCCTAATCATCACACAAACTAAATTGACTGAGAATAAATATTAAAACATCTGTCAGATTAAAATCGCCATTTTGGTGAACTTTATCGGGATTACTTCGAGGCTGTATGGTGTGATTATAAAAAAATTATTTTGTCTAGGTGTCTGATACACCACACATTTAAATGTATCAGGGGAAAATAATTTTACCTAATACATTTAATATTGTGCTTTTATTAAAAAAATTCATTTTCATTTTTCATATTGTGTTCTCGGTAGACTTTACTTTACAACAGTATAATGATGTGCATAAACTGCATATACATTGTTCCTGTAAAACTATGTACCGTTGTTTATTGCCAGTATCGTATCGTCGCAACGATATTGCTATACTTATCGTACGTGGCGTAGATATCGCGACACGTATTCTGCCCTATTACGACAAAAGGAAGCAAGTGACATTTTGGAAAGGTTTAAGATTGTTGCATAATTGTGTTCAAAGAAGCAAGTCCTACCTTCTATAGTTATTTTCTGGCGATAGCACGGCAAAAGAAAGTAAGTGACAAGTACAATAATTGTATTGTGGCTTAGGTTAGCGCTACTGTAGTCACGTGTACGACGACAGAGGTGATTTGTTTTGGCGACAATTGACGAGGGGCATCTTAAATGTTGATTTTCGCGAAAAACATTTCAGGATTTCGTGAAAATGCCAAGTAATGCTGGTCAGCGACAAGACTGAACGCAAAGTGTACAGTTTGCGGACACAAGGAACCGTTAGGCAAAGTGTAGATTAGGTACAAGAAGATATTTGTTCTCACAAAGGACTACAAATGAATTGAACAAACTATCTGCTGATTCTTTGAATCACTGCAGCGTGAATGTGTTTAAAATTAAAATCACATATACATATAGGCCTAAGAAAGGTGGGTTTCACATATATAAAACGTTGCACTCTCGATAAGCCAAATGCTTCCTAGTCCACATTTTGGGATCATGCTCAAATATTCTAAAATCTCGGTATTCATAAAAACGGAACCGCAAGTATGTGCAAAGCATGGAACTTCCTGAATCATCTTCAGCTTTTGGTTTCAATTGTGAAAATCATAATCTATAAAGCAGGCTTGTTAATGAATGCGAATGTCATTCGAATGCGCATTATAATGTTTGGTATTCGAATGCGCATTCGAATGCAACTGTTCAATTTTCAGAGGATTCGCATTCGCATTCGAATGCGAATGCCAAACATTTGACTGTTCAAATGTTTCATCGAATAGGTAACAAATGCTGGCATATTGCAACAATATGTTACGTCTCTAATAACTAGGGGCCTACGCTAATGTTTAGTCTTTTGTTTCTGACCTACTCGTTGTTTAATACAATTAAGAATTAATTTCCTGTGGAACTATATTAAACTATAATAAATTAACCCAAATCAAGCTAATAAATTCACTTAATTAAATTACGATCATAAAATAAGCTAGTTAGTTCAATTAAAAGATAATTACAATTAAGTGAATTAACCCACATCTGAATTCAGTTAGACACATTATTCGCCGTGATTGATTTATTTCACTATCGACATGCGCATTAATATTATATTGTAATTTACCTTGTAAATATTTGTTCCCTTCCTCATCTTGTCCCCTAAAGTGATCAGTACCAATCAAATAATACAGTCATCATGCTACTTGCAAATCTGCTTTCTAAGCCAGTCTTTGTGAAATGTGCTCAGTACTACTCACCAGCCCTGCTGCTCACACCGGAGCAGATGAAGAAAGCGATTCATCTAACCCGATAATCCTCTCTAGTAGCCACTCTTTGTAACTGTGCTGCCCATGAACAGATCACGAGAGTACCGTTGTTGTATTTTCAACACAGGTCACATAAGACCATGAGACACCACATTTCACTCGTTATTATCGATGTGACGTCAATCAGTTCAGCATGTCAACGAAGAGGCGGTCTATTGTTCATGACCACTATGATGCGGTTGGTAAAATCCAGAAAGATGGGAGTTTTTCTGCATACTAACTCAATTTGATATAATAATAATAATAAATAACTTCTTATGCGCCAATATCCTCAGACAATCCGAGCTCAGTGGCGCACCAAAACCAAAGGATTAAGCATTCTCATACTCGTGTGCTAGGCGAAAGTCGTCAACAAATGGTTGGATGTGCTAGGAAGCTAGGGAGGATAGGCGATATTGAAAAGATAGGTTTTGAGGTGACGACGAAATGTAACAATATTTTCTGCTAATTTAACATTAACGGGAAGCGAATTCCATATAGTTGGCGCGGCAACTGAAAAAGCTCGAGTTCCAGCCTTTGTCTTAACTCTAGGAACAGATAGCAACTTCGAACTAGACGACCGAAGTTGTCTGGCTTGTCTAGCCGGTGTGAGCATTGAATATAAATAACTAGGTTGTTTGGATGAAAGGGCTTGGTAGGTGATTGTGCAGATCTTAAACATAATGCGATATCGCACGGGGAGCCAATGCAGTGATTTTAGAAGTGGCACTGAGCGGAAGATTGTGTGACTACCCTTGCTAAAAAAAATTGGACGCGTTGTAGTTTTGCAATATCCTTGATAGCAATATTATGAAGGAGGGAATTGCAATAATCTAATCTGCTGCTAACAAGAGCTGTTGCGATAGTCTTAGCGACAGAAAGCGACATATGTCGGCGAATGCGGTGAAGATCACGGATATGATAAAAACAGCAACGGCACGTTTGGGATATGTGTTGTCTGAAATTGAAGTCGCAATCAAAGGTCACTCCTAGATTCCGTACTGATGCTGCTGGTGTGATATTTTGACTCAGGATGCGTGTTAGAAAAAAGTCGTTAAGTTTACCTCGCTGCGTTGGAGTACCAATGATGAGGAATTCAGCCTGTCAATGAGGCCAGTAGCTTGTCGTGAGTCCTATATTAATAACAAATACCTTGCTTTTCATACGCACATTCATTTAAAATGTCCTCGTAGGTTAACTCTTTAAACTTATGGATAAGTTTGGTTGCTCTTCTTGTAGTCTGTATTCCTATCATTTATATGCCGTTTTGTCGATATGGTCTCCAGCCCGGTTATTTTTATTAAAGACGATAGCTCATTGCCAGTCATTGCCAGTCATTGCCAGTCATTGCCAGTCATTGCCAGTCATTGCCAGTCATCGGTGTCATTCCGTTGAGTTGCATATTGTATTTGTTATTTCCAAGATTTGTTTGTTACTTTATTTTGACCTACGGAAAGACATGCTTTGCTCCACAACAAAGTTGAACGTCTTGTCAAATCCGCACAGAGCGTTTGTCTAAACTTGTGGTTAAGTCGTCAAATGCGGTCATTTATTGGAATCATAGGACACGTGATCTTAGACTACAGACTGCAGTCAGATTCAGATTCAGATGCTGACTCGGAGGCTGACAATACAAGCGGCGCTCTGTCTAATGACGCTGGTTACGGATACGTGCCGGATCACCACCGGTGCTTTCCACACACACTCCAGCTGTTCGTAAAGGACGGCCTTGACGCCGTAACACGAAGTACTAATGCAATAAGTAAAGCGTCAGCCATTGTGAGTTACGCACACAAATCGTGCGCGTCTTCAGAGATCTTGGAAGATTTACCCAAACTCCAAGCTGCCATCGCCACTCGCTGGAATTTGCCGCTAAAGATGATGCGCAGTGTACTGGCCATCCCTAAGGAGAAGTTGGATGCTCCACCGACGCAACACAAACTTTCTGCCACTTATCGCGAAATCCTCACCGAATTTGTGGCCAGTATCCAGTCATTCGAGGAGGCTACAGATAAGACGCAAGGGCAGAACATTGTAACCGCAAGCACTGTAATACCGAGCATCAGGGGTCTCCGCCATTACCTGTCCAACGTTCACGCAGAACACAATACAAGTCTGCTACGCGCACTGGCCAAAAGCCTAGAGAAGCACCTCTCCTTTTTGAACAAAAAAGTATATCAGCGTGCTGCCGCCATCGACCACAGGTTCAAGCCGCGCTGGTGTAAGGATACGGAGGCGAGGCAAGTGAAGACTGACATGACTGAACTCTTACCAAACGTCGGCGGTGGACAACCACCACGGAAGCGGGTTCGCACGTCTCTGCTTTCGTTCATGGACGACACAGTGGACGTTGTTCCCGATTCAGAAGTAACAACCTCATTTAGCGAACAGTGTATAGACATAGACGTCGCTTCCTGGGCGTTGCAACATCTTCTGCCCCTGTGGAGTGATTTTTTTAGCACGGCAGGGAATATATTCCGCCCCGATCGTGCACGTATTGGTGATAAACTGTTTGAGCAATTGATGTTCGTCAAATGCAATGCTCATCTTCTGTGAACATTCTATTGTAACACTGAAACTTGTGTAATGCTCATCTAATCTTCTGTGACCAGAGAGACACATTAAGCTGTAGCCTATAGACAATGTTTTGCTCTACAGTTGTAGACAGGTTTTGAGAATAAATATCGTGTTTGTAATTTGTATGTAATTAGTTTAAATATAATACAAAATTATAGCATTAAGCCTTATTATTTCACGCTCAAGAATTTACATATTATATAGGCCTACAGCCCTACACTAGGCGCAACACAAAGAAACATTCGCATTCGGACGCTACCACCAAAGTTTCGCATTCGCATTCGGATGCGACCACCAAACATTCGCATTCGAATGTGCTCATAGAACTAAGCTTTCGCATTCGAATAAAGTTACGCATTCGCATTCGAATGCAATGGTACACATTCGTTGACAGGCCTGCTATATGAAGGGAGCGGTGGCACACATAAGGGAAGTAAAAGAAGGAGAAGACGAAGACCACGACTGAGATAAGAGAACTGTGTGAGAGAGTGAGAGAGATTTTGTGGAATCGGAGTGGAGAACGAGAGATTTGGGGGACATGAGGATTGGAGACGGCAGTGAGGAACCAGAGAACGAAGGAGATTGAACACAAAAATCGAGGAGCAGAATCGAGGCCAGCATCACCCCGGACTTCAGGGACGAATGAGAGAGCAGCAGGTGTATCCAGCAGACGAAGTGGGACCAACACTTCGCACCCCTGTGCCTCTGGTTCATTTTCACGGCACTGAACGGCCAATCAATCTTCACGTATACTCGGACAGTGCCTGTAGGGGATCAGACCACAATTTATTTTTCCGCCGTTGGCCTGTTGACGTTTATCGTTATTATCGAACACATGGGGAAGGCTTAGGTTAGTTAAAACATGGGATTTAAAAAAAAACAATCGATACAACTCTGAAGCAATTCAGCAGAATATTATTGTTTTCCTTCTAGTGAGTCAATGTCAGACTCTGCAATAGTCACCAACCATGTTTGTTTAAAAAAGAACACAGAAAACTAGACAAGTTTGTTACTTTTTGTGTGGATAAAGTATTGTGACTAATGCAATAGTATTCAGTGTATTTAGTAACCACGAATAATATTTAACCTGATTTAAACCAAAGGGGCAGGATGAGTTGTCCACTGCGCATGCGCGCGCATACACAAAGACCAACTCCTTGCAGGGAAAACGGTTGGCCCGTATCACCGTAATCAGCGAAGTTTACGGGGTCAGCACACTGTTGAACTTCCTGCTTGATTACAGACGAAAAAAAGTGCATTATATTTTAGAGAAATGAGTTTTTACAATGTTCACTTGCTCTGACATAAGTGCATTTGAGTAGTCAGATTTCTAGATGTGATTGTAGCAGCGGTTGACAGTAAAATGGTGTCTTTTTAGCTGATTTTACTAAGCGGAAGGGTATCTGGCAGCAATTTGGCTAGTTGACACTTTAGCCGGATTACTGCCTGCATGCATTTGTAAATATTGACGGGTGTCATACATACAGGCATTTTGCAAGAGCTAGAGATATTAGATTTTGACTAAAATCGACCAGCTTGTCAAAGAGATGATAATAACAGCAGGTGGGAAGTTTAAGAAACTTTATAGGTCACGTTTTCTTATAATCACACAAAACATTAACATGGTCGCCAATGGGAAAACTGACAGTGTGCTGAGCCCTACTAAGTAGAAAGCCTGGCAACGAAAGCACGCTATAGTCATTGCACAATGTCGGAGGATGCGTTTTATTTCAAATATCTTGAAACAATTACTGAAAATACGTGTATGGCAAAACTACAGTTGAATGGGACAAACCGTTTTTGGATATTACAGACTTCTCATCAGTCTGCAAGTCAAAATCACAGTGACGGAACACATGTCTTATAAGGGGGGTGGGGTGCGTATGCCAGTAGTTAAGCCTCAATTTGAAAATCTGAATGAAAATGAACCAATAACATTGCAGCAGGGTGATTCATCAATCGTTTTTTGTTTACTTCAGCTAATTAAACACAAGTGAATATGTTGTCATTGACCCTAATGAAGTCTGAGGACAGTGATTAGCTGGAGTAGGCCATAGCCGGAGCCTGTTATCAGATCTGTCTATTGACTGGACCTTCTGGCCAATTAAGCAAGTGGCATTGTTTTCTGAATGTCTGCTAATTAATCTGTGTAATATTATGTAATTGAACTGCTTGAGACGTCTGGCCTTTGAGGATTTCACACCCTAAGGTGACTTTTTGTTGATGTTTACCTTTGTAAATAGGGCACAAGGTAAACAAATCAATATTCATTTGAATGTAACGTAACAACTGCCTGTATTGAATTTTCTTATAAAACACTTATTGGATTTTCTGGAAAACTGTATCAGGAGTTCATAGTGCCACCTGAGAACGTTGTGCTGGATTACAAATTGTCCAACAGCGAAGTGCTGATTTTTCTGGTGCCTTGCCAAGTTTGGTGGCATCTTTGAAATGTACATAAAACACAAACACCTGGAGGGATTACACAAATTAAAATTGCAGAGTGCTTGTAACATTGGTGCCTATAAAGTGTGTTGTTTTCAACATTTTTCTCCAAAATCACCATGCCTATTTGGGGTCAGCACACTGTTGAACTTCCTGCTTGATTACAGACGAAAAAAAGTGCATTATATTTTTGAGAAATGATTTTTTACAATGTTCACTTGCTCTGACATAAGTGCATTTGAGTAGTCAGATTTCTAGATGTGATTGTAGCAGCGGTTGATAGTAAAATGGTGTCTTTTTAGCTGATTTTACTAAGCGGAAGGGTATCTGGCAGCAATTTGGCTAGTTGACACTTTAGCCGGATTACTGCCTGCATGCATTTGTAAATATTGACGGGTGTCATACATACAGGCATTTTGCAAGAGCTAGAGATATTAGATTTTGACTAAAATCGACCAGCTTGTCAAAGAGATGATAATAACAGCAGGTGGGAAGTTTAAGAAACTTTATAGGTCACGTTTTCTTATAATCACACAAAACATTAACATGGTCGCCAATGGGAAAACTGACAGTGTGCTGAGCCCTTACGCTGCATTCCGCGGCGTTATGAGGCCAACAGACGGCAACATTTTGACGCGACCTTTCACGATAACGGCTCACTTGGCGATCATCAATATGAGCGTTTTCTCGTGTTCGCGTGGTCAATACCTTTTTTTACAGTATTAGCTTCGCCGACAACAATTTGATCGCCTGTAATGGCTAGGCTAGATCATGGTGAGCGTGATTGTCATATATATATATCATATATATATATATATATATATATATATATATATATATATATATATACTGACTTGACTCTGAGATGTTCACTGAGGTAGGCACATACCTTAGTAGTGGAAGTAAATTGTCTACGTTTTGTACGGCAACAACAGTGGATATTCACTTTGTTTTTAATTCTTATATCAGGTAGGAAATGTCTAATTTATTATTGGAATTATCTGCTTTGTTCTTGATCGGGCAGTAGCACCCATTCACGTTGAACACACATACATCGTGTTTACACAGTAGTCACGAAACCGTCATCGCACAACGATGGTAGGGAATGAGGGTGTTGGAAAGATGGTGAGAGAGATGGAGGTAGAGAGTGAGAGAGCGAGGGAAGGAGAGAGTGATTAAAGTACAGCATAGACAACCTCCAAGAACAATGCTTTAGAAAACAATATATTTCACTCAGCGCCCCTCTCGTGCAAAGCCTTTTTTGCTTCCAGATATTTTCGAGTTGTATCGTCATTTCTGTGTAGGTTGTCGACACTAATGGCATACCATCCATCCACCGCTTTGATCTCAGGTGCAGAGGCAGTAGACATGTCCGAGTCGTTACAATGTTCTATGTCGTACTAACGATGTAGAACTACTGCGGAAATGTATGTATTATCTGCATTCTTCAAGCAACGTTTCTTAATATACAGTGTAATACAACAGGTGAAAACGATGCAGTCTTACGTAGCAAGGTACCCGTTCATAGAGGACATATTCCTTTAGACACGAACGCCACTTCCGGGATACATTCAGCCACGCAGTAATAACTGCGCGAAAGCAGCTATTCATTGTAATTTTCATGTCATGTACAGGTGCTCTTTTTATAAAAGTGAGCGTATTCCGACAGCCGGGATTGAGAGGAATTGCTCAAATAATAAACATCGGCGTCGTTTTTGCCATCAACCAATTGATGGCCGTCTCAGACAGGGCGTAGGCAGTAAAATACAAGATAAGCAATGACGAAACACGTACGTTCAACGATTGCTAGATTTCACATAGCCCCACATTTCATCTTGTCGTTCGCTCTATTGATGCTACACATTTTCTTAGAAGTGTGACCACAGAATGTTTTATCTTAAAAACTAATTGACATTGACAAATGACAGACTAGAATCGACAATTCGATCACCAGGAATGATTGTTGTTTCCATAGCCGCTGCGAGACAATCCCAGCCAACATTATCTTATGCATTTAGTTTTTTAATTATGTCATACCAACTATTTTAAAGTACTGTTAAGCAATAACAGTTCATTTTGTAGTAGGGCATGTAACATCGTACTCGAGTTCTGGCGGTTTAGTTATGATAATGTTAATTTGTTATGACTACTACTATTTATAGACGCCATATATATATATATGTATATATATATATATATATATATATATACATATATATATATATATATATGTATGACCTTATGAGTATTTTACTTTAGTTTTATTTCTCTCAAACGTTTCCGCTAAACAACGTGTCTATCTAAAATGGATAAAAAAACAGCGTGTGTGTGTGTGCGTGTGTGTGTGTGTATGTGTGTGTGTGTGTGTGTGTGTGTGTGTGTGTGTGTGTGTGTGTGTGTGTGTGTGTGTGTGTGTGTGTGTGTGAGTGAGGGTGTGTGTGAGTGTGCATGCGTGTGTGCATGTGTGTGTGCGTTTGTGCGTGCGTGGTGCATGCTTGCGTACGTGTGATATATGTTGCCAGTGTACTCGTTCGTGTCTACATGTATTTTTTCTCTCCTAGATCTAAACATCGACGCACGTTGATGATACCAACTGAGAACATAACATTCACACTCACGTATTGTCAGCCACGTTTACTGTACATGAAGCGAAGCGTATGCACGCACCCAATAACACAGGTGTGCTCATATTTTACCGAGAAATGTGTTAATGTTCTTTCGCTGTCAATCCCAGCTATGTGTTTTTATTTTTACGCCAAAGCGATCATACACCGGATGCCGCTTCCGGCAATCGTGGCATATTTAAATGTCACCTGGAGCATACGGTTTTATATAACAATATTCGTGAGCGCCCAGACAAGATTGATCACCACAGAGCGACTGGCAACAGACGAACGTTTTACTTACTTACTGCTCCCGTAACCCGTCTGGGTCATAGAGGCGCTGCATTGCTGAATGTTTCACCAGTCGACGCCAATCTTCGCGGTTGTGTGCTAATGTCTGAGTTTCTGCGAAGGTCTTCCCAGTCCATTCTGCAATATTGTCTGACCATCACTTCCTCTGTCTTCCCTGTCTTCTTTTCCCCGGCACTGTTCCTTGTAGAATTGTTTTTGTGAGCCTCCTTGATCGTGTTACATGACCATACCCTCTCAGTTTCCTCTTTACTACTGTGGTCAGCAGGTCTTCGTAATGTCCCACATGTTGAGTGATGAATTTTCTGATTTCATCGTTGGTGATGTGGTCCGTGTAGGAAATACCGAGGATTCTTCGTTTTGTTTGCGCAGACCTTGCAAGGATTTCGTTCCTGGAACCCTCGTCATTGATGATAGCTCCGAGGTACTTGAATTGACTTACTGTTTCCAGTTCGTGTCCATTGGCAGTTATTCGGGACCTCATTGCATTTTGCTGTTTGTCATTAGCTTGGTTTTTTCTGTGCTAATTTCCATTCCATATCTGGCTTATGTTTCGTCCAGTCGGTTCATAAGGTTAGCAAGTTCCACAGAGGAACATAATTTTTTATAACCCCGACCGCAGCATAAAGCATAGGACAGTAAACCTTTTATTTAAACAAATATTTATTTTATAATAATACTAATAATGCACATACGCAAATATACGAATATATATATATATATATATATATATATGTATAAAGATAGCTTTATGTAAAAAATATCAGGAGTATTCAGCTTTAAACATGTGTGTCTTTAGTGATTGTCTAAACACCAATAGGGTTCCGCTTCACTTAATGGTAACAGACAACGCATTCCAAAGCCAACTACTCTGAAGGACCGGTCGCCGAAACTGACCAGCTTTGTTCGTGGCACTTCAAGTAGATGTTGTTGAGACGGACACGTGCGTCATGTAGGCCAGTGTCTCTTCAACAGGTGGGCCATCTTCACAGTGTCATGCCGTTCAGACATCGGAATCCATGAAAAAGTATTTTAAACTCGATTCGGGATATGATATGGCAGCCAGTGTAAGTCTTTTCGAATCGGAGTTACGTGGTCATGGCGAGGTGTGAACGTGATAATTATGGCTGCCATGTTTCGGATTCGCTGGAGTTTGTAAATGTGGTCACGTGGTAGTCCAGCCAGTAGCGCATTCCCGTAATCCAATCTAGATATAATGAAAGTGTGCAGCAGTGCTTTAGTCGCATCTGTAGTGAGGTATTTCCTGATACAACTAATGTTGTGGGCGGGATACACGTAGATAAAAAGGGTTGGACTCTCGATAAGCCAAAAGGCTTCCTTGTCCACCTGCCATCTAGAGTTAATTCTCTGGGTGGCAATCTTGTTAAATCTTGTTAAAGATATATATACTCTGTTCGGAAAATGGCACTTGTATGGTTAGTTATGTTGAGGGATGGATCGAATACAATGCCAAGGTTGCGAACATAATAGTGATATGAATCTCCATTAGCAGTGGCAACTTCTGTTTAGTACCAAACACCATGGCATCCGTCTTTTGATCATTTAACTTCAGTAAATTAGTCCGAGACCATTCACAAATTTCTTCTAGGCAATAGCACAGACGATCAATTAAGTTCAGTTGGCCATCTCAACAAGGACAAAACGAAATATAAAGTTGCGTGTCGTCGACATGTTAGTAATAATCCAAGCTGAATTTCTTGATGACGTCACCAAGTGGTGTAATATATGCAGTGAACAGCAAAGGCCCGAGTACGGAACCTTGCGGTACACCAAACAGCACATCCGTAAGGGAGGATTTGACACTTCTAATACGAACGACTTGATGCCGACTGGACAAGTAAGATCTGAACCACTCAAACGCAGCGCCCGTGGCAACAAATCTGTGAGTGAGTCTGCTAAAAAAAAATGCCGTGGTCGAAAGCGGCGGTCAAGTCAAGCATAACCAACACAACAACACAGCCACGGTCTACTGCAGACAGAATGTCATTGTGTACTTTAAGCAGAGCCGTTTCAGTTGAGTGATCTTGTCGATACGCCGACTAAAATTGTTCGTTCCAGTTGTTCTTTTGCACGTGGGCATTTAGCCGTTTTGTAACAATGTTCTCAATTACTTTAGAGAGAAATGCCAGAATCGATACAGGTTGATAGTTCTGCCATAATTATCGGTTTAGTCCAGCCTTCTTGATTAGCCAGTCGTATATTTATCTGGAACAACGGACGCCTGCAGGGATACCACAACTATGTGCAACAAAATGGGTAGAGCTTCATCGACCGATTACCTCAGTACCAGGTAGGAGCTGGGTCTAGGTCGCACGATTATGGTGCATCTATGTTGATATTCTTGATTTCGTTTGGCGTTGGTAGGGAGAAGAAAGACAACTCCGATGTGCGGCAGCAGTCGTTGTTATCTACATTTATGTCTGTCACCATTTGCTCTGTCAGAGCTGGTAGACAACGCACGATAAATGTTGCTGAGTCACTAGTTATTACTACGGCATGGCTTCAACGTGGTGTTTAACTCTCTGCAATGCAATGCATGATATGACATTAACTCTTACGGAAGCCCATGCATGGTGTTGGGTGGCCAAGCTCAAGTACTAGTTCTAAGGACATCTTATGAGAAAGGAACAGTTGATGGATTTGCATGCGCCTTTATTGGTGCAGTTCATCAAATAGGAGCATCATTTCACATGACAGATGTTAGGTACCAAGAGCAGTCTATCAAAACACGAGACACGAAAATGAAATACACGACGGGATCTATACCAATACGTAGGGCTACTAAAACAGGCACGACCCCCTACCATACCAAGTAAATGGGTTAACTTTCTCTCTCTTGGAGACTACAAGGCAGACGTGGTCGAGTTTCTGTCGGAAGAAGTTATTGCGTGTGTTCCAACAAGCAAAACATTGATTGTGTCTGGAGGTTTCGTGGAAACAACATGTGTCAAGGCACCGGACACAGAGATAGTCACCACTCTTTTGCATGTCATCCACGAGGAGGCCGACACACATGTTGTATCGCGCTGTATCCATTCAATTGCACCGTCAGTGGTGGCGCCCGTGGCGGCAGCTCGAGGCACTGAAATCCTTGCTCTTGTAGATGGCCATTTTGACAAGACGCAATACAAAGTGGACCTGTATGTCAATAACAATGCGATATATACTTACAATTAATATATATTTCATAGCTAATTAATATATTAATATAATTAATATATATATATAAGTAAATATATGTCGACGCAGTGAAACGTATGTTTTCTTTTACTATTTCTTAATTTTACACAATAATTGTTGATTGTTGAGATGGTAAGCTCTACACGTGTATCTATACGGCATTTCAAGAACAGTTGTTTTCTTCAAATTATCAACTTTCAATGAATATATGAACTCTAAATTTTGACAGCAAAAACAGAGGGCATGTGCCCCTCCCTCCCCTAATCCGCGCCTGGATCGAGTCGAACACTGCAAATCCTTGTGGATTAGGAAAGTTCACCGAAAGTCGTTCGTCCCCTTTAGATAGTGTTTCCACCTGTGGAAGAAAAGTTCTCATATAGGCGATAAATGCGTAGCCTCGTGGACTCATAAAGTGATAGTCTTTACCTAACCCACTGGATCTTGCTCCCAGCGGCCGGAGCTGCTTCCCAGGCGGTTGCACGAGAGGCACTGACAGGCAGTTTGACTCCCAATAAGGGTCTAATGGCAGTACAGTATTTCCCCACCTGAGCGGTTCCCCTCTTCGACTGCAACTGCGCAGCCGGATTTTCGCTGCATTAAAGGGATTCTTTGTAAGCTTATATGCATTCGAGGTGTACCGTATCAAAACGTACTAATTTCCCATAAGTACTTTCTCTGCTATGTCTTGCATGTTTATGCATAATTTGGGTGTTATCTGCGCAAAAAAACCGATAAATAGTTGTGTTTACATGAATCAGTTTGAGCTTGCTGCCACGTGGATGATTAATTCTGCAGCCCGCGTATAATTAATATTCATGCACGCGCAGTGAGCCACACGACGACTGTGACGTCACATACGTAGTTGACATGTTAGTTTCCGAGGTGAGTTGATTCAGGCAATGGCATTGTAAATAAGCAATTTGTAGACATATGCATATTGACAGCTATTTTTATAAGTTTAGGAGCGTATGCACTGTTTAGTTACCCTGCTTCCTAATGCCGTCAGCCGAGTAATGTTTCGATTAAATAGAATTATAACGTCCGCTGACGCGGTCGGCTGCAGTCGGTGTCTGTTGCCGCTGGGACTGTCACTGAGTCTGTCGAGCCTCAACTACAGTAACTAACATAACGTCTTTCTAGTTAATAAAACTGCATTGTCCAATATTTGACATGCAGTGAACGAAATGCACGCTAAAATATCAGTAAATGCAACCATAGCAAGATAATTAACCTGGTCGTGGATGTAATGTGTTTGCCTAAATCTGGGATTTGGGTATGTGTGTCTACGCATACGGGGGCTACGGGGGTCTTGCCTTTCCAAATTCCAGTCAGCCGTTTTTGAAAAGTCCCCGTTTCCCCACTTATTTGAACAGAAACATAAAAATGTGAGATTCGTACGTTCACATACTGTTTTTAATGCTACAGCTACGATTGCCAGTAAACCTGGCTGGCATGTCATCATTCAATGTAAACATTTTAGGTGTGTAGTACACAATACCATGTTGCCACGGAATTTTGCGATGCACGAATTTTAGACACCAGCAGATCTGCACTCTAGTATACATAAGTTTTTATCCATGACTATATTAATAAAAATCTAATAATAGATCATATCAAGTTGCGCTGCTTCATGTGAATAGCACATTTGATAATAATAGTACTCGCTAAAACAAATTAAACATTTATTTTTGACATGTTACTTTACTGTTATTGTACTCTTTTCACGAGAATGGCCCATATGTATAAATATATGCAACATTAATTATTTGAGCAAGAATAAATGAAAATATACAGTGCACTCTGGATAAGGTCGAACTTCCAGGGACCCATGACAATACTGATAAGTGGAATTTCTGATAACTAGAAAGTTATCAGAAGGTCCCCTTATTGGGACCTTTGCCCTGGACCGAGGAAAAGATTGATTTAACTTAGCAAAAATTCACTTATGAGAGTTCAAGTTATCTGGAGTGCACTGTATATGACCAATGCATACAGGTAATTATGTAGAAGCAAATTAAAAGTTGGCCAAAGTAATGGATTGGGATTTTAGTCGTGACTGAATTAACATAACAAGGTTCTCTTGTATTTCTTTTCCATTTAGCCAGCTGTACACTTGGTGATAAGTCCCATAATCCAATATATAAACTGAATTAATCTGCACAGTGTTGAGGTAGTTAACTCATATTTAGGCACAGTTTCCTAAATTCAACTTTGTTTATTTGCAGGAACATTGGAAATAGCTGAGCTGATGGAAAGAGGAAATTGAAGAGCTCTTCTTAACACTGCCATTAATTGGACAATGGGTCACCTGACATAAGATGATGTCTGACTTTGTTCTGCTCCATTCTGTTCTGGGAAGTTGTACCTCACTTCGAGTTTCAAGTGGATGTGTGCATCTGATAGCTTTGTGTATCAAAATGCATAGCACTGCTATTAATAGGACAATATGTTAACTGACACAGTAGTGAAGAAGATGTCTGACTTTGTTCTGCCACATTAATTCCGTGTGGCTTCTGCTGGGAATATGTACATCACTACATTTCAAATGGATTTGTGCAATCTATCGATTTGTGCATCCAAATTCACATCATCCCGTCATTATGTTGAAAAGTAGGAGTACATAATAAAAGTTATGCTTTCTTATGCTCATCATGTTTGGATTGTGTTCTACAGCATATTCTTCAACATTTTTTTTAACAAGTTTGTGTTAAGTGAATTATACTGGGAGTAGTGTATAAAAAGGTGTTGACAAAGTTGCTTTAGCAATAATTTTGAATTTGTTTTAAATATAAATGTTACACAACATTAAAAATGCGTTACTTTTAAAGTTTTGTAATTTGTTTCCATCATACAATGGCCATTTTATTTGTTATCGAAACGTGAGTTCGACAAAAACAAATTCAATATATTTTACTCTAAATGATGGACAGAACAAATAATTATTGCACTCCCAGTACAAAATAAAATAAGTTTTTACACTGATGCAATAGATTTTAATATTTTGTCGACAATAATGTTATGCTCTTTATAGATCTACATCTTTAAAACTAGTAAAAGTAAACCTTACGTAGATAGGAAAGTACATAACCACCTATCCTATTATAATACTGTAAATTTCATCAGTGATGTGTAATGTATTTATACTGCTTATGGAAATAGCAGCTGGATTTATGGTGCAAATCAAATGGTTTCATTATTTAATGTTTCTCGGCTTCAGTAAGTTTCTGTTAACTAAACGTTTCATTAAAACTTCACTTCAAAATGTATAGTCAGATGTACCTAGTGAAAAATGAACATGACAGTACGATAGTTTTTATATTCCAACAAAAACAATGCCAATCATTCAATATGACATCGGCGGCTTCGTGCATGGAGAGCCCTTGTTCTAGGGAAAACATGTGAAAAACAGACCCTTGATCTATGGAGCCGCGGTAAAAAACGACCCTTGAAGTCGGCACATCCACAGTACTGCTACTATAGGCAGTGCCCCCCGGGCTGCGAATGCTGTGATAAAAACCTAGCATTGTTCTATGAGAGTTCCTCGAAATGATACCCTTGTCTAGGGAACTTTTGTATAATGTTGGCCCTTGTTCTAGGGAGAACATGTGCAAAACGGACCCTTGATCTAGGGAGCCTCGGTAAAAAAACGACCCTGGAAGTCGGCACATCCACAGTACTGCTAGTATAGGCAGTGCCCCCCCGGATGGAGAGGTGGTGTTTTTTCTTTTAAATCAATCCGACTGTCATGAACTGTCGCTATGTTCATTCTCCGTTTATTCCATATAATATAATAAACAGCAGATGGTCCACGTTTCATTTTGATAATTTTATCGGTCACGACTCATTCGCATGGCGGTGGCTAATCCAAATGTACACATGTTGATGACGTATTTCTTGCATCTATTAACTCGGCGTAGCTAATCGAAGTTGGACGGACATTCCCGAATATTCATGAACATGCCTTATACGGATTGTGAAGGTGAGCCCAAAGTAGAAACTCCGCATACGCAGAGTTATTTTTTCGATATATTGTCAGAGTCATTAGTGATTAATAAAACATAATTCTAATGAAATAAAGGCATAGAATTACATTAAATAATCATATTAACAGGATTACCTAATAATTGCGTACATTACAAAGCGTACAGAGAGAGAAAGAGAGAGAGAGAGAGACAGATAGAGTGAGGGGATAGAGAAAGAAGGGAGAGGGATGGAGAGAGGGAGGGAGAGAGAAATAGGAAGGGGAGAGAGAGAGAGAGAGAGAGAGAGAGAGAGAGAGAGAGAGAGAGAGAGAGAGAGAGAGAGAGAGAGAGAGAGAGAGAGAGAGAGAGAGAGAGAGAGAGAGAGAGAGAGAGAGAGAGAGAGAGGAGAGGGAGGAGAGAGAGAGAGAGAGAGAGAGAGAGAGAGAGAGAGAGAGAGAGAGAGAGAGAGAGAGAGAGAGAGAGAGAGAGCCACCTAACTAACCTGTCCAGTGGCTGCAATTTTATCCCTTTGAAACGGCGGTCGAGAAACCTAGTCTAGTCAACATGATTTCCCCGTGTTTTCTTTGTCATGCATACGGGCCACGTGGTTAGGTTTTGCGTGACCACAGTAGGTTTCCGCTACGTTATGCTTTTTTAATGGTTGTGTCTGTTTAACAGGGCTTGCACGTCTATACATCCACACACATTACTATATTGTGTGTATAATGTCGTGTGCGGAAGGTAGGAGGCTAACGTGTTGTCCCACTGTAATGCGGGCTCTCCTCTTATACGACCAAAGAAGAATATGTGATCGCTGGGGAAAATTGTATAGAAGTCAATCGTGTGGAGCTAACTGAAATATCGCTGACGGGCTTGTCCAATTTTTTGAACGATCAACAGTCATTCATTATTTTCCAGCAGAATGGAGTGAACTGTGATTGCGTCATGGAATTATCAAATTGGTTCAATTATTCACACGTCAACTCCTGTATAAATCATACCTTACACAGTTTTACAATCACCATTCGTCGATGGATTTGTCGACACCTCAATTAGTGGTGTCCTTATCCACTGGCAATCTACTACCTCGAATGAGTTATATTTCGTTAATAGATGACAATCAGTAAAGAGTTACATTCGTTCTTGTACACCTTAATTGGGAGTTTCGTGCCGTCGACCTTTCGGCGGCGCAGTCATGTATTCAATCATAATTGCTCTACCATCCACCGTGCAGCTGTGCTTCCGGAAAGCACCGGGTACACCGGTCCATCTGGCACACCGGTACACCTGGCACATTGGTGCACCTGGCGCATCGGTACACCTGGCACATCGGTACACCTGGCGCATCGCTACACCTGGCACATAAGTACACCTGGCACGTAGGTGCACCCGGTACATCGCGGATACCAAGCAAAGCTTCCCGAACAGATACACGTCAATCAAAGAATAACTCCCTCACAAATAGTATCTGGCCTCTTAGGGCAGGTGCTTAAATCCGGATTCATTACCACGCATTGGAATTCATATTATCCTGGCCCATTGCGCCAACAATTTGGCATTCGTTTGTAGACTACATTCGACCAACCCGAAGGAGCGAGTGTTGTCCAATTCAATGTGTCCAGTGCGTCGCGGTTTGTCTACGTCACAATCAAAAAGCTTTGCCTTTGCCAACAATGTTGACAATGATAATATACGTGAATTGCATTACTATTGCGATGCATATATGCAATGTCCGAACATTTTGATGGCTTGACGGGGGTTTTGCTAGGCAACAGGTCACGTGATGGGTAGGTCAGTTGCCAAGCTTCTAACAGTTGTCAATGACTTTCGGAGTTCGTGGCTCCGGTATGAGGTTCCGATAGGTTTACAGTTGCGACTGTGTTTTGTTTCATCACACGTATCAGGCAATCAAATTTATCGTAAACGAAGCGTGCAGTATTTTTGAGTGAAGCACGATAAATACTGGCTCATCTTATTGTACTTTACTTTACGTTGTAAATAGCAATTAGCCTATTAGGCTGACGTTTGGGAATGTGCACCGCAATCAATATTTATCACTTGTAAACTTCTTTAGCGAACAAAGATATGCCGATAAACATATTTCACAAACAAAACCGCCGTTCTCTTAATTTATCCGTTGCGCAAGTCTTCGTCACGTGACTAGCAAAGTGTGTCGACTTCAGAAGTCTAGATACACAAAGACTGCCACGTCACGATAGTTTTGAGCAGTCCCGAGGACTGAATACCGCGCTATATGAGAACATACCTTTACCTTCTTATCGCCAACCGACTCAATTCATTCTCGTGGATGATTCCATTCCAATAATTGCCTAACGCAAAACAATTATTATTGCAATGGTTTGCTTAGTTTTCTACACATTAATTTTATCCTTATCGAAATTACGCTTAGCGGATTTCGAGAATTGTTATATTCCTAGTTAACTACACATTCATTTGTTTAGAGAAATGTGTTGGTCAGAACGTTTTATTAATTACATAACCCTTACATCGAAGGAAGTACATATAATACTATCAGTCCTGTCGACGGCCACTTCCGTGTGAAATGTTACAGAACAGACAAAACACAACTGAAAAATAATTTCATTTTTTTATAATTTATATTCAGGCTCGAACATGATCAATAAAAAACAAAATATTTCACATGGCGCCAAGGACGATCACGTTCACATTCGCAAACCACCTTACGTTATTGTATTAGAATGTATTCGACACCGCCTACGAATATTACTTAGAAAATGCCACTCTTTATTTTGGATAGAAAATATACACGCATAGCCTCTACGGTATTTCCAAACAATACTTACTAGCACTTTACCAAAATACTTTCACGAACACAAACTGCACTTAGCCTACCGACAAACATCACGTACTGTCTTCCGATCTATAACGCAAATACGGAAAACACTTGTGTATTTTAATCTAATTACGGCTTGTGCACCACAGTGAGAGTAGTAAAATTTTTTAGTTACTTAGAAAGACTAGTGAGCGGGTGGATCTCACGTCAGCGGCTTACTTATAAGGCTTAGTGAGTCTCCCGGCAGATGTTTCTTGTTTATTAAAATGCTGTTATGCATTTCTTATCTGTCGAAAAAAGATGTTTCCAGTTCCAGTTGTAGTTCCGTTAGCACATTAATGTCCAGTATGTATCTGAGATGGGTGAACTGCTTTAAGTGGGATTTTAGAAAGATGGAGAAAGATGAAACACGGGGAGGGGAGGGTGGCTGCTGAAAAGGAACAGCGGAGAGCAACAAGAGCAAGAGCAGTGCAATATTACAGGAGCTAGACCTCGCTCTGTCCAAAAGAGCCACGAGGAAAACAACGTTGCTCTCTAATCTAGTAAACTCTAACTTCGAGGAAACATACCTGAAGACGTTGTCAGCATCCAACGGCGGCGCGACCGGATGCCAGTTACACCTTGACGTGTCTAGCAGGTGTTTCGCGTGCCGCCACTTAGTCGGGCTAGGTACTGGTTATTACAGTTATTAACTTCACTCGTGTCGATCGCCGAGCAGCAATCAGTTTGCGCAGAGCGAGCCGTGCAACTTGAAGCTTCGAAGTAAATATGTGCACGCCAGCATTTCCTCTGGAAGGGGCGGGAAGCATCGATCCAACACATGGCGCAGTCGTCCGGTAAATGACCTTCGATGTCTACCAGTGAAGCTCCTGCGCGTACGCTTCTCTGCTGGGATGTATCTTCTTGAAAACAGGCGCAAGTTTCTCAATGGTGTTGCCAAATGGAAGTTGGGGCCTTCAGTTTCACACTTGATGTGTCACTGTTTCTGGGAACAATTATAGACACCCATGTCCATGAGTACGCTGTCCACGGTGATGACTTGTTTGAGAGAATTATAATATTATTATTTTTTGAAAAGAGATAACGTTTAGATTCTCCCTTAAATGATGAACGGCAATAAGTCATAATATGACTTATTGAATTAATTTCATAAATCGAATTGCAAATCGAAACTATTTTAATGCACTGTAGGCCTATTGGTTAGAATTATTTCACTAATGTATAAAAGTGAGACGATTTTTATATCTTCTAATGACAAACTGGCTACACAAAAATTGAACACACATTGACACGGGTTTGGTGTGCCGCTAGGATCGAGTGGACTTGAAAGTTTGCCGTCAAACCAAAACGTTTGAGAAGCATTGACGTACAGCACGGAGTTTGTCAAGAATTGAACAATGACAACATTGTTCCGGTGCAGGATATCACCGCGTACCCGCAGGATCAGAGACGACAACGCAGTCACACGTACTCAGTGGTTTAATAGTTACAACCAGCTAGTACAAGTGACGGCAAAGTAAGGTTTCTGGTTCTCTAAACAAATTAAACTATAATACAAACTGTTCACGAGAG
Source organism: Paraescarpia echinospica (assembly GCA_020002185.1). Taxonomy (NCBI): domain Eukaryota; kingdom Metazoa; phylum Annelida; class Polychaeta; order Sabellida; family Siboglinidae; genus Paraescarpia; species Paraescarpia echinospica. The sequence continues at coordinate 13,723,318 of CM034532.1, read as the reverse complement.
ACCTTTAACGATGTACAAAGACGGCTCGTCAGAGACCGTCAGAGATACACGAAAATGGCTCATGAGAGACTATCTGAGACACGAAGATGGCTCACGAGAGAGCGAAAGAGACACGAAGATTGCTCAAATGGTCAGGGACACGAAGATAGTTCATGAGAGACCGTCAGAGACGCGAAGGTGGCTCGAGAGAGACTGTTAGAGACACAAAGATGGCCCATGAGAAACCGTCAGAGACCAGAAGGTGGCGCACGAGAGACCGTCAAAGGTATGAAGACGAGCATGAGAGTTCGTCAGAGAAACGAAGACGGCTCATGGGACACCGTCAGACGCGCAAAAAAATGACTGATGAGATACCACCAGAGGCGTTCCAAAACTCCCCGACAGAGACGCCACAGCATGTGTTATGCCACTGCTAAAACATTTGATTATAAATGTAAAATATGAATGATAACGAAACGCTAGAGGAATGGTAAAAACGATTAGGAGGCTGAGAAAAATCTGCACACCTGTATTTCAATTGGTAAACTCCGATTGTTTGTCAAAAATATCTCTCAATTTCGTTGATATAGGTACATCTGCGGATTGTGTTTGTGCAGATTATTTGACTAGAATAAAAAATGTCGTCTTTAATTTGAAACCACATTATGTCATTCAACTGCAACGTTGGAATGCCGTTATCAAGAATGGCGTTGCCAAACGTAACATTTATTTGTTCCACTTCGCCTACCTCCATTTTGAATTTATAACGAAGTTGTGGCAGAGTTAAAAAAAACATGTTCGCGCATGCGCGAAGGTCGAAGCGCATCTACATGGAACACCAGCGGCCCACGAGGAGTCTTGCGCGCAATGAAAACAGAGGCGAACGTGGTCAACTCGTGAGAGATCGTCAACAGAGAAGAAAGATGGCGCAGCAGTAGCTTAAAGAACGTAATCAAGACGGTCGACCAACGTCACTTGGTAATCAAGACAGATCGACGACTTCTCACGGATGTCCTCCATGGGGATCGATCGTGTCACTTTGTGGTCGCATCAGGCCACCATTCGACTGAAATATCAGCGAGCACAGTGGAATCTGTCTAGGAAACAGCGGCGTGGTGATTGAGTTCATTTATAGGTGTTCCGCTGATCACCAATTAGAGCAAGCGCTATAGGTGCCTCGACGCTGCGCTCTAGGCTTACATGTTCGGCTTTCATAAACAGTAATTATGATGATGACCGTTATTGCAGTGAGAGTATACTTAATAGCAATTACTTGTATTATAAGAATAGACGTAAGAATAATTACAGTAATACATTTTAAACAACTTTATTTAAATATTGTCTTTACTGAGAATAGTAAGACAAATATTGTTATTTTATGAGTAATGAGATAAGTAAAGGTTAGTTCGTATGTAATGAGGTATCAGGTCCTTAAGACTGCTTATAGAACTTTAGGGGTCTACACTTCAATCCCGGGCAGACCTGTTCGATCGAACAGCATCTCGACCTCTCTGGGAAGCATTTAGCCAAGCTACAACTACAACACGAAGACTATTCGTACACAAATAGCCACCGTTCTCTATAGCCAGGTACTCATTTGTAGGCATACAACTAAATGAACTGGACAACGTGAGTGGAATTATTGTGTCCAAGGTTAGAAATGGCAGCACGAGACCGATGCCCTAAACAGTGTACGCTACCGCTTCACACAGAGGAATAATAAGGAATACCGCAAACATAGAAGATAAATCGAAAAAGCGTTATTCTAAGTATGGAATTAAGAAACTAACAGATATCAATGGATCACATGGTACGTCGAATATTATTGATTTAACAGGATTTAATAAAATTTGATTTTACACAACAATTGTATTGCACATTTATTATAATATGTGCGATTCATTTACCTTTCATCTGATTCCTTCTACCCCCTACACATGTGTATACACGTGACTTGGTGCAGTGTAATGTTTTCGTTTCCAAAATATATTGCACAACAGTGCAACTTGATGCAGTCTAGTGTTTACATTACCACCGTGGTCACTGTGCAACAGCGTCGTTTTGGTGCTGTCAAGATGTCTGTCCGAATTGTAAAAAAACGTTCGAGTGAGTTAAATTTGTATTCTTGAACTGCCAACACAAACTACCCCGACAAAGATATCCACTTAGACGTGGCCACAGACGCGGCCAACGCTCTTAATCAAGTCAGTCGGTCAATCCGGGAAAACGAAAAAAGACTCGCTACATTTGCGTTATCACGGACGGCTCGAGTATGCTTTCCGTGATTTATCTTTTAAATTTGGTCGATATTTTCCTCACGGGTACAATCAATCAGGCCCACTTAGGTGCTCAGAAACCAGACAGAAATGTTGGCAGTTATACGACGGAGTCGTACGGTGTAGCCGTATCCTACGTGGTACTTTGCTCAGCGAAACAATGACATTCGATAATCTTCGTGGCGTAACATTTTACCTCCAAATAAATTACGTTCGTTTGGTGCACGTATTGTGTTTTTGTTCCTTAGTCCCTGTTGTGCACGGGTGCGGGTCAGGCACCATATTGGCGTGCTATCTCCAGGCAATTCAGGCATGCCGACGTAGCACAAGCTCCCAGGACTTCCCCCTAAGCTTATAAGCTTGAAATGATTCTGTTCATTATGACTCCCTCTGCCTTCCTCCAAGCATTCTCCCCAGCTTGTATCCAACGTTGCACCGCTATCTCTGAGTACCCAACCACCAAAAACATTCCGCAAAGTTACTCTCTCCCCCTTTTACCCCTCTCTCACCCACCCTCTCTCTCACTATACCTCTCGTTTTTATTTCCTCCCTGGTCTAGTAGTTAATTGATGTAGCTTCCCAAACATTCAGCACCACGTCTTGATTCTGTCACTAACTTCCACTTCCCTCCTTAATCACCGGCCCACCATTCACGTCCTTAATATGCTCTTTGCTGTCTCAGGCCAATTTATATAATATAATCATCTTATTTTCTCCATCTTCATCTATACTGCTACATCCGTCTGCTTCCATATATCTCCTAGCCTTATCAACAGCTCTCTGTCGCGTTCTTCTTCTGCCGGTATGTTTGGTTAAGCCTTCCATCTGCATAGCTGGTGTAGGTGGAATTCGTTATCACGCAACACGTTAATATGTACGTCCAAATGAATATAGATGTGGTAGTTACCATAACGTCTAGCACAGACGGTGCAGAAACTAACACAAAATAGAAATGCTGCCGTTTATCGTGGAATCAAAGTAATTTCCCATGAAGAATGAAGTCCAAACGAAATAGAAATCCACCAGAAATGATGGGGGTGACATTGTTATAGGACTGCCATTGTTCACAGCCCTTGATCCCGGCTGAGAATGTCCAGTTTATCCACAAAACAGCCCGTTGTGTACGTGGTGACGAACTTTAATGCTTCACATAGCAACACATGCATCACTTTCCCGGTCGTAGAGTCGTTTGCCACTGACGGGGTACGCATATTATTCATTCGATTTCTGGCTGACTTATTATTATTTGTCGCCTACACGTAACACACAATGGACTGCCGATAGACACAGTAAAATATTCGTTGATGTATTTCTACGGGTGAAGTCGTGTTGATCTGGCAGCAACGGATGCCTTCTCTGTAAGATGCATTTTGTATTAAACACATACTGGTAACAAAGCCATCATCACAAAATAATATAATGCTAATTAATTAAGTAACTAATTAAATGCATTTTCGCGTGGCATACTTGGTATGACTCATATGTGTTTCTCTTGTGCCGTTCCACAAAATTTACTACGACAGTTGTTTTAAAGTTAATAAATATATAGTTAAATTAAATACCCATATCATAAAAGGTGTTTTAAACAATTATAAAAACCACGCATAAAGAGTTACTAGAAATAAATAAACAAAAACTAACAACTTGAGAGTGTAACACAAGACGCAGTAGAAATACTATAGTAACTATACTATAACCAAAGAGAATATGTCGTCCTCTTTGCTATAACCTATATAACTATCCTAACCATCCACAAGTGTTTTAATGAAGGAACATGTTGCTACATTCTACATTTTTAAGTCTTTATTTAAAAAAAATATTTACTTATTTATTACTGTTTAGTAACGTTTTGAGTAAGTTTTTAATAATATTAATTTTAACACACTTTTAAAATTATGTAGATACAGATAACAGTAATATATATATATATATATATATATATATATATATCAGTTCAGTTCAGTTCATCCCGAAACCTGTCAGGTCGTAGGGGAGACTTGAGGGTCGCAGTCGCAGCGAATGCTTTCCACCCGGGGCGGTCTAACGCAAGTCTCAGTGGTGTCTGGACGTCAAGGTCGGTCCACTCCCGTATGCTGTCCATCCAGGTCTTCTTTTGCCTGCCTCTGCGTCTGCTGCCAGTTCTGTCTGCAGCACGTTGGTATCAGGCTGCAGAGGGTAATTGTAGAGCTCCTGACAGTACTCCGTCCACCTCTTTAAGACTTCGCTAGTCTCTGTCAGGAATGCTCCCGTGCTATCTTCAATGACTGATGTTCTGTTTTGCTGCGGCTTGGTCGGGTTCTTCAATGTGTTGAAGGCTTGCTTGCTGTTACCCTGAGCCATTCCATTTCCAATGCTGGCACACTGCTCCTCAATCCACTGTTCTTTGGCTGCTTTCATTTCCTTCCGTATTGTCCTGTTGACCTGGCAATACTGTTCCTGTGACTCTGGGCTGTACTGTCTGGTCTTCTTCAATTCTCGTCTTTCGTCATAGTGGTCAAGGATGTTGTTTGTGACCCAGGGTTGTTTCCTCCTCCTCTGTCGACCCAGTACCTCCTCAGCTGTATTGCGGACTACCTCGTTGAAGTTGTTACTGAGGACATTGATGTCATTGTCCAGGAGGTTGGGTGCCGCAAGCGTCCCCCCATCTGAGCCTTAAATACTGCAGCCACTTCGGGATCTTTCAGCTTGTCGACATTAAACGTGACACGTGGCTGTGCCGCACGATATTTCTTTTTCAACTTGAGCTTCATTGTTAGCATGACAAGGTCGTGATCGCTGCCTATGTCAGCTCCTGAGAATGTCCTGGCCTGTGCTTTGTTAATGCTGGACTTGAAGCGACGAGGTGTCAGAATGAAGTCAATTTGGTTGTGAATCAGGCCGCTTGGTGAGTGCCATGTTGTTCTGCGAGAGAGCTTGTGTGGATATTGTAATAGATATATATATATATATAAATATATATATATTACTGTTATCTGCTTAAATAAAGTTTTTACATTGCATACTGAATGATAACGTCGACGGCTAGTCTGGTTGCAGTGTGTTCAGCCGTTCGACAACTATGCTGCCGTCTGTCTATAAATGTCGTTCGTGAGTGAGACGAATCATTTTATAAGCATTGCAATCCTTGAACTTGACGACTGACTGCGACAACTAATAGTGTGCCAGTGTTGTCTAAGACAAACAGGTCCTGTGTAGTGCACATAGGTTGTAGTGTGTATGAACATAATCCCCTTCAGCGTCCGGGGACCGCGGGAAAGAGAGATCGGTGTTGTGGATTAATCCCTCGTTACCCGAGACTGACTTTGATCCGATTGGCTTCCTGAAATCAGGCCACAGAAAGAATGTCTACATTTAGGCCCTTGGCGTGGTACAATTTTTTTGAAAGGTGCAATTTTAACCGCGATTGTAGGCTACCAAAATCCTCCAACTGTATCCCCAGTTGAAGCTCACAAAAACAACCATCTAAACCCCTGTAAGGCATACAAAAATATACTTCTGTAAGGCTCATAAAACATATTTCTAAACCCTGATAAGGCTCACGAAAACCTCGTATATATGCAATCGGAACTCTTTTTCCTCAAGCGAAACTATTTTACCTCAGTGGTGGAGGTTGCATTCGCATCCATTCCCCCACAACCTACGTGCCTAACCCTGGGAATGAACGATTACCGAGAGTCATCGAATGGATGTTTATGCAATGATTTCACTCTCGCGGTATCCCGACTGCCATTGCTTTGACATGTCAGAAAGATAAAGTAGAGTCCGTTGATATGGAGTGTCTCGTTTATGGGATTATTTTGCTACTTATTTAAAACGAAGCGCTTATCGGGGATAACTTTGTGTACTAGAGTCAGCAATTGAAAACGATTAATCCAGAATGTTTCTCCGTAAGGAAGTGCAAATCACTTAACTTAAACAATCGGTTTTTCACGGAAGGAAATATATATTATATATATATATATATATAGTAGCTACGCAGATGTCGCCGTTTACCTATGCACACAACTAGGTAGACAAACATTAATGATGCGGAATCTTCCCTCTGCTTTCACTTCATCTTACACATTTTATGTAAATTGCCGTAAACAAGTGCACATATCAAAATAAAACTGTCACGTTTTACCTCGCCATAATGGTATGCATACGCCTAGGTAGAACCGATTTGTAAAAGTTAACTCGCTCGCGAGTGCCCTATCGCAGATGCACCCGACTTGTTATATCAAGAAAGCCCCGTTTATAAGAAGCGGTGCAGTGCATCGCAGCAGTGACGTAAATTATCTATACGTCACGTGATCTGTGCCTAGCTAAAAGCTGTCAAAAAGTGGATGCCGAACACGTGGAGCGTTTAGACATTCCGACGTACATTGGGTTGAAATGGTGGCCCGTAGAGTTTTTCTTTTTGACAAAAATATATACGGTAAAGATTATAAGGTGGCAACTGCACGCGGGAATGCTTGGTTTAGGAGAGATCATGCCGCAATCGTAGTGTATTTTACATACATAACCGTTATCAACATTGGTGGCAAAAGCAAATTATAAAGCTTGACGGAGGTCATACGCAAAATGTTGATTGTGACCTAAATGCAAACCGCGACGTCCTGGATACGTCAACAATATGTAACGTAAATAAACAATTTGGCAATGTGTGATTGTCACGTCATCGCGACACACCGACTCTTTCCGTCACACGCACGCACGCACGCACGCCCTGTGTAAGATTGTGTAGAGCCTCAATTAGGCCGTTGGCGACTCTTTGCAATCCCTCAAGCAGATTTAAGCCTGCCGTCTGTCCACCACTAGATGTTGCCAATGCGTCCTATTTTTCTTCGGCCTCTTTCGACCTGGTAGTTCTCCTTTTACGCTGCTATGTACCAGCTAGGCTAACCTGATTCAAATTCTTCTGATATTTCGTGTTTCGTGCTTTGGGCATTAATTGAATATTAGCACCAATTCAATGTTAAACAAAACAAGAGCTTTGTGTTAGGCCCTACAACTGTGCGTTTACTGTTAATGTGATAGGGTCTAACATAAACGCTTGTGAATCAAACATGTAAGTTTAGAAAGCCATGTCACAGTTGGTTTTGTAGTTTCACGACGCGATAACGAATTTATCAAATTAACGCTTGGATGAACTCCAGACACACACGCCAGCGACCAGATCACCTGAAGACAGGATGAGTTTAGTGCCTAATAACTAATCAAACGCGCAAGCTGTGTTGGCTGCGGGCCTCATGTCTTCAGTTAATGGCTGCGTTCAACGGCGTATCACATCTTCGATTGCCGTCATCACGTTAAATTCACTCGGGAAATCATTGAACTGGCGTTGGCATGATAACTGCACTTATTCACTCAGTAGAATGGACAACAGAACGAATGACAACGATTAATTTTATTCTGAAATCAGAGAATGAACATGTAGTAGAAAAGATACGGTACAACATATTTACATAGGCCAAATGAAAGACTTACGTTATGAAACAAAAACGAAGTTCACTTAGCGAGAAAAAACCCTATTTCGTATGCCCTAAGAGATGCTAAATCATAAAACAAACTATTAACAAATAAAAGTTCACGTGTATAATCGGTTCTAATAATTATCAAAATTGGAATCTTCACGATCGAGAATGCACGAAACGGTTATAACCGCTGTTGTTTCTGTGTTGATCATGTCGACTTGTGTGTTCTCTCTCTCTCAAAACCAAGTGACGGACGGGTGGGTTGACAGCTAAATATCGGACGGGGGCCGCCGAGCAATTGATTTGGCCCGTTACAAATGCAATAGAAAACACACTACCGTGGGCTCGGGAGTATTACCAAACTTACTAACATCTCTGGTGAGAATCATCCTAGCGCGCCAGGGGTCGCTGCTGCTGATTACGTCAGTGCCAGCCAGCAGTGCCCCCTGGCTGATCGCTTTGCGAAACTCTGAATTTAAGCTCAGCCTATGAAATCGCTCACTAGATCAGTAGATGTACGCAGGTCAGGTGGTCATAATAAAACTAATTTCAACCAACCATGGCTCGTGTTACATGCAATGTTTAGGAAGTAAAGCAATTATTCGAATACACAATACCGCTCAGCTGCTCGTGCTAATGGGCGAACGGGTCATTATATATTGGGATTCCCAGTAGTCGTTTATCCGTCTTCAAATTGGGGCGGGTATTTGCGCTGTTCTCACAGATGATACTGTCACGACTGGCGAAGTCAATTACTAGTTTGACTCAGCTAACTTCTGCTCTCCGCGTAGGGGATCAGCCAGGGCTAGTTTCCCACGATCACGACTAGCGAAGACATCAACTGGGGCGAAGCACGGCAGATTCGGCGAACTTCTGTGCATTACGTAGGATATCGACCAGGTGTAGTGTAGTCAACTACCAACCCGGCTTGCGAGGATGACTCAAACACGTCTACACACGCCTTGCTACGTATGAACCTTTCGATGTATGTCCTTTATGATCTGGCGACCTTTGTTGCTAATGCAGCTTTCCCGTTGATTCTGAGATGCATCAAGTACGGTTACTTGCGCGCATGTGTAAACGCAATAACAGTTATTGCTGAAACATGGCCGAAATGTTGCTTCCGGTCTAGCTCAAAAAGCCTTCGGTTATAGCACGTCACGACACGAACGTTAACGAAATTTGCCGGAAAAGAATGACAACTTCCGCGCAATAAATAATCTAGCCTTATTGTTCTTTTTCCCAAATGGTCATTAAGTGTGTGACGCGCGGTCTTATGGCCGCGGCCGAGGCTGTTTCGTGCGAATGACGCAATTCCGGATATTTTCGTTCCTTTCGAGGCGCGTTTCTCCTCGTTATGGTTATTAGGTGGTCAGCGTGACGCACATGTCCAGACAATTCTGTTGTGGTCGGCTCTTGACCGCTCTGGAACTTGTAAACAGTCATCTCGTCCAATGTCATGTGTAACTTGAACGACGTTTTGTTCTGTTTATAAGGTCATGTTTTTGTCCACAATTAGGAGAACGTACTACTTTTCCGAACCCATTGTTCTGCTAATTAATTGTTCGTAGAAATCAACATTTACCGTGTTATGATATCAATCTTGTGCATGGATGATAGTAAAAACTTATTTTTAGAAGAACCTACGAGAAATTGAGTGTAAACACCGACTGCGTCAAACGTCAATGGGCCCATGTACATACCTAGCGAAACAACAGTAGGACGTACGCAGAAAGATTGCAAGCAAATACACCAACAAACATGAAGAGCCAGCCGCTGTTCGCGTTAGACAAGTGGCCGATCTTTCTCTCTCTCTCTCTCTCTCTCTCTCTCTCTCTCTCTCTCTCTCTCTCTCTCTCTCTCTCTCTCTCTCCCTCTCTCTCTCTCTCCCTCTCTCTCTCTCCGTCTCTCCGTCTCTCTCTCTCCCTCTCTCTCTCTCTCTCTCGCTCTCTCTCTCCGTCTCTCTCTCTCTCTCTCTCTCTCTCTCTCTCTCTCTCTCTCTCTCTCTCTCTCTCTCTCGCTCTCCCTCTCTCTGGGAAATTCAGTGGGAGACGTAACTCGGGGCCGAAAAGTCGCCACCGGGCTTTCCGGAGCAACCGGCTGATCGGCTGATCGGCTCGCACTGACATCGTCGATACAAGGTTTCTGATATCATCTCCTGTCGGTAATGAACGCCAACCGTGTGACACAAGTGGTATGAATCCAGCCTGTTCAACTACGTTTGTGCTCATGTTGTAGGTCACTACAGGCACAACGAACGATACATAGAGGCGGAGCCGTAACGCGAAACCAGTGTTATTCCGCATAAACCAGGCTGTCCACAACTTAAGAAGAAATGCAACATTTGCGAGCGGCGTGCAGTATCCTCTGCATCTCCTAGCAGAGAACCCAATTTCTTCGTTATCCAACATTCCTCGGCTAGACGGTCTGTTTGTCTCTTGACATTCTGGCTGCGCACGTCATATTGGCTGCACTGTGCAGTCTTTCGTCGCTATTTAGAACTGTCCCTGCATATGATTTCGAATCCGTGAGACATGTACAATATGTAGGCTTTCAAATTCTATTTTCATAATGTTAGACTACAGGAAACATAGGCCTAATATCAGGAATGTGTATCATATGTCATAGGCGGGGGAACGAAATGAGTATTACGCTGAGCCGAAGCTTCAGCACCACTCCGCCTCCGCCGTTGTTGGATCAATTTTTTTGGTGACGTTCCACATTTTGTAAGCTTACCAGAAACCTCCAGTTGCACCCCCTTGAGGTTCGGCAAAAATACCCACTTTCAGGCTTTCCAAAAACCTCGATCTGCACCCACCATTGAGGTTCGGCAAAAATACCCATTTTCAGGCTTGCCAAAAACCTTGATCTGCACCCACCCTGAGGTTCGCCAAAAATGTTAAATAAGGAAGGGGTGTATTTTTGGGTGCAATTTGATGTTTTTGATAAGCCTAAAGGTGCTTTTCGCATACCTCAACAGGGATGCAAATCTAGGTTTTTGGAGAGCCTCAAAATGTGTTTTTGGCGAGAGTCATGGGGGGATGCAAATGGAGGTTCTTAACGAGCCTGGATGTGGTACGTTTGGAATCCTAGCTCATCCGCCAATGTACGTTTGAAAGTACTTACGTTAATTTTCACCGGGCACTATATTAATTGTATTGCCGCATCCGCATGAATCCTAGCTATACATTATATTTTGAAACGTGTTTCCACTGTAGGAGGAAGGTGATTCACTACTCAATTCATACAGATTTTAACAGGTTCTTGAAAGACACCCTAGAAACGCACACCATATCGCAAACACGTACGTATATGACTCGATCTCTTGTAAACTGGGTTATGCAGGACCATAGGAATGTTTATATTTTCATATAATTATTAAAACAAAAAACAGACAATACGCTACAATTACACAGTGATCAATGGCTCCAGATGTAGACTCGGCTATACTTGGGTATGTCATCGCTAGATAATATATATATAAAATATATATATAATATTATAGAGCCTTGGATACAGTTAGCAAAACAAATCTTTGACATTCAATGACAGCCACATGTATGACAACTATCGTTTATTTATTATAACATAATGTTATTATCACAAATACTCCAATATGCACGCATGCATAATTGTGCGCGCTCTGTGTGCACTGCGGCCCCCCCCCCCCGCAGACGCGACAGTACAAAAGATGCGATATGTCGCACTGGAAATGTCACGTACCACCCTGGGAGCGCAACTGTCACAACTGCGGCCTTGTAGAAGACGTATCAAACCCCATGGGAAAGCGACTGATGTATATACGCGGGAAAGAGAGACGAACTAAAGTGGACCACAACGATGGGTCACTACAGACAGAACATGGTCGATCCATGATATTGCCCGCGTTCAGATCGTTTACACTTTGGTTGTGATGCCCAATTGTGTGCGTGCGTGTGTGTGCATGTGTGCGTGTGTGTGGTGAGTGCCTACGAGTGTGCGTGCGCATGCATGTGCTAATTTGTTTTACTCCACGACGACCACACCGCTGATGGAATACCATCTCGGAACCTGCTATACCATTGCATAAAGCAAAATATGGAAAAGGCTATATTATTGGCGCAGAAGAAAACCCCTACTAAAATTAGTGCATCATTACTACAATTAAGATAAATGTATATGTCCGTACTAAATTTACATACAATTGGTTTTAAGTGATCTATAACCAACGTGACACAGAGACCTTAGTGCATATATAACATGTTTGAGTGCAAGTGTTAGAGTGCCAGGCAGCATTACACCTCCTGGGTGAATTATGAAACTCTCCTGACACAACGCCCAAACACGTTTCATAATAGTAAAAACAACATAAAATAAGCATAATTTTTATAAGTAACAGCGCCAAGTCGTAACTTTTATGACGCTGTCGCACGACAATGAGCACATTGTTCTTTCGCAAATTATGAGCATTTTATACAGGAAGAAACTTAGCCATAAACACATAACAAAGGACACAAGACCAGTGAAACCAATTATTAAACTAGACCCTAAAAGTTCTGGTCGGATTTGAGAAAATAAGTATCAACCTAGAAGTTATTCATATCTCAATAAGAACGAACGCCAGCCTATATGGGGCCCTTATACTGCCTACAGCAATATATGGTACAGAAACCTGGACATTACGATCGCAAGAGACGCAGTCTTTTGAAGGTTTTGAGATGCGTTGCGTGCGAACTATCAGACATGTTACTATGGCGGACACACTATGAAATAGCCAGATCAGAGAAGAGATATTCACCCCTGAATCCATCTCAGATGTCATCTGAAATATTAGACTCCGGTGGTTTGGATATGTCTTCCGTATGCCAAACGAAAGCCTCATAAAATAGCTTTCAAGGAAGACTTTACAGGACACAAAACGAGGAAGGCAGCGGAAGACAGGACACTGGACTAGCGCTTTTAACAGCAAAGCGGCGTGCTCTAGACAGGACGAAATGGAGGGCTGAACATCCAGGAGGATAGCGAGGGATCAAATTGGCCTATAGGCATTTTAAGTCAAACAAGTCACTAGAAGACATTGTGGTAAAAATCGACCTGGATGAACCACAGGTATCTAAGAAAGACTATGCATAAAGTTCTAAACCCCCAAGAGCATTACCATACTGAACGTTACAGGAGTAAGCCCTTTATCCAAGAAGACGAGATTTAACATTAGCGAAAACAAAAAAACAGACCATCTGATCGTGGTTGAAATATCAATCTTCATAGGACAAACACCATGTCATAGTTGGTGATTGGGTTGTTGTTCCGATGACCATACAACAATGTCAGTTACAGCCTTCAAATAAGTTTGCATTCCAAAAACGAAAAACGTATAGTGTTACACATGGGTGGGTGGTTATTTGATCATCGTGCACAGAACATACTCCCCGTTATCACATCAGTTGAATCCGGTAGTAGTTGATTTTTGTTTTGGGAGCCGTTTTAGATCGCTCAAATTCTCCACACAACTCAGGTTAATGCGGGATTTTGGTACTTTGCGAACTCATAAAACCACATCTAATGGCACTAAACGAATTTTGTAAGCCTGTTTCGTGTTATGAATAAATTAATATCCCCAAATATGACGAAATAAGTCGATTCAAATTAACCAGAAATTAATCAAGGTACGTCAGAAGTTGCCACAAAGATTTGTGACAATAATCCACCAGATACACTAATTTTACATATCTAAAGACGATACACAGCAGATCACGTGCCAGACGAAAGACAAACGAAACATTACTCTAAAATGGCACAATTTATTAAAGTATATACATAAACTGCTAACTGTGAATAAAGTCAACTCTTCTGACTATGTGATGTCATTATGACCTATTTAACAACATCTCTTCTGTAACCAGATGATGGTGTGACATGCTTCCCACAATCACTGTTCGATATCCCAACAAGAAAGTGCTCCAAAGATCCTCTGATTCGGCTAACCAGCAGGTAATGCCAGCCAGTCGTTGGTAACATTGTACCAATCAATTAAAACATTACAAAAATACATCAGCAGAATCTTCTGGTTCATTATTCAAACGTGCATGCAAGTCGTACGGAATTTCAAAATAATGTTGTTAAATGTGTGACGTAAGGAATTTCAAAATAATGTTGTTAAATGTGCATGATGACAACTTCAAAAAACTAGAGTAGAAAGATGTTTCACATAATATTTGGTGAAAAATAATCCGGACTTAAAATAATCTAAAAATAATCTCATTGAATTATTACAAAATACGGAAAAAAATTCCCATTTGACAAATATTACAGAAAGGCATGTTTGCATAGCTTATTCAAAGCAAGTACACATTCAGTTATAAGGGTATGCATATACACAGTATAACATTGTTCAAAATCGATTATTTTTTTTTTCTAGAAACCAGTCTCTTAAATGGTGTACTTTATAAAAAAAAACCATTTCAAATAACCTACTTAAGACATGTGATCAGTTGTCATCATTAACCTCTTACATGGCAGTGTTTAAATAGCTTGGTCAAAGTATAATGCAAACAATATGTTATCTGCTATAATATCATATGAAAGTCGTGATAAAACAAATTACCATAGAACTTGTCTTGGGCGACCACCAAAGCATTCTCTCAACATCTGTGGTCTGCCATTGCATGCTGCTGGTACATCATATATGAATAAAGAGAGGAACTTAATCTAGTCGACGACGGCAGTACAGTGTAAAGTGACACACCGACCATGTCATCAATGAGGAAATCTGCAAAGTTGTCACTCAGCACGTGGACCACCATGAAGTTCTTTTAACCACAGTGAGGAAGAGGACGCTGATGTGGTACTGACAAGGTCAAGAGGGCTGTCTAAAACTTCAAGGAACAATGCATGGGAAACGAAGATAGGGAAGGCAGAGTAAGAGATGGACAGACAATACTGAGGAATGGATTGGAAAGACTTGCAGGAACCCAGGTACTAGCACACCACCACAAAGACTGGAGTGGACTCATGCAGTGTTCACTGGCCAGTGACCCAGGCAGATTAAAAGGGATCAGTAAGTAAGAAATTAAGCAAAACAATTTATACATCAATCTTCCATTTTCTTCTTGAGCAAATTTTGGTGAGTACAGTTCACTCATAACACGGAAAACTAGCAAGCACTTGACCAATTTATGCGGTCATTGGTAGGGTTTGATGGGTGGTCGCCTACTGCAGATAAATTATTGTCGGAGTCAATCTATGCCTAGGATTGTGATCGCATAGGTTGTGTCAAATCATATAGCAATCAAAACACACATCAAAAACACTTTTTCAAAAGACAATAATTCAAAATTGCATTATACAAACTGATAGTAAACTATTTATTGTTTCTACAAATGAAAAAACTATTCCTTCACTCCTGCGAATGTGCTTTTCTTTCCTCAGGTTTGTGAAATATACCTTATGGTACAAACCATTGTGGCCAGTCACATCCATAATGTCAGTCCCATGTGATTCAAAACAGTCTTAATGTACTTTTTAAAATAAGTATTCACAGTAAACGCACTACAAATAGGACTTAATAATTCCCATGCCAGTACATATATAACGAATAACAACAGAACACTGAAGGCACCACCCTTAGAACTGTTCACAAAGATACCACAAAATGCAGTCAACCAGCATCTCAGAGAGAATTATTATCTTCTGCAATAAGACAACATTAGGTTGACTGGCAAGTAACAATGTAACCAGTGAAAATGCTGCATTGAGAAATTAATCGAACTTTCTGTGACGTTCATCTTCTCGACTTGCTGCGAGTTGTGTGATTGGTCAGATTCTCCTCCGAGTTCGATGCAGTGGACGCTGCAGAAGGATCTGTGGAAAGTGTTAAAAACACCCAAGTTCAATGTTGTTTACGACTTTGCCTGATCACTATTTATTAACATTACATAACATTTTTAATACCAGAAGAAATATGTTGAAGGTCTGTTCCCATCACATTGTGTTTAAAGAATGTACAATTGCCATTTGTAATGTGTGAAAATAATTTTTTATTATTATAGTTGTGTTGTAAGAAAAGTCGATTTTAAATCTGAACATCCTCCATTGGCAGCATTGTAGAGGCAAGCAGCGCTAACAGCAAGTTCCTTTGATGTTTGGCACGACCACTAACCAGCTTACCATTCAGTTGGTTCGGTCGTCTAGTGTCCCATGGCCAGGGGGCGCTACAAGCCCTACTAGGGCAGTGAGGCTGCTCCTGTCTGTCGAAGTATCGTGCGGCGCAGCTGAAGTGTAGTTTGACATCGCACCGTTTACATGTCTCACCCTGGGAACAAGTAAACATGCCTGTTAAACAGGACAGTTCTTACTTTTACCTGTCTCGGCCCCCCCCCCCACCTCCTTTAGACGAAAGTTTGTAAACATTGATATGATAATATCAATACTTTAACAGTATCGATGCGAAGCGTAAAATATTGATGTCCGATGCTAGATGAAACTACCCCTGACCCACCCTCCCCCAACCAAAAGTAACTTTGTCTGATATCGGATATCAACGTTCTGAGATGATCCCTTGTATTGCAAGGCATCCAGTCCCTTGGATTACTCAGAGCATACATGGGGTCAAATGCAAAAGCATTTGCATTTAAATGCGACTGATCCAGTATTTGCATTTGAAAATTTGGAGTCAAAACTATTTGCATTTGCATTTAAATACATTTTAAAAGTATTTGAAAAATCAAATACTTTTCAAATACTTATAGCATTTAATTATGTCAATGAAAACTGTTATCACAGCTGTGCTTAATTAAATTGTTGCTTGGTATAGGCAGTTGATACAGGTCACTCATGTTACTTATGTGATCACTGAGGCATGACATTCACCTAGAGAAAACTGGCCTCCCTATAGCTCTTTTATTAGCTGACCAACTGCAGCCAGTTGCACGCTTTGATCATTAACTCAGCTTTAACTTGGGTCATTATCAGATGGATGGTCAGTATATCAGCTGGCCTGCCACAGGGTCAGGTTAGCAAGCATTTAATTAACAGTGGGTGACTTAATCTAATTTTATTGGAAGACAGTGCATCAGTGGGCACAGGAAATGGAAAACAGGATTAACCTGTCACAGGAGAAAAAATTAACAATGTGTGACCAATTATAGCATGGTACTATTGACTCAATGAACTCCCTTAATTCTGGATAAACAATGGTCAAGTATAGCTCTTTTTTGTTATTATTTATTGTGTACACGGACATCAAGAGAATTAGATAAGTATTTGAAAAGTTTTTGAAATACTTTTGAAAAATATTTGCATTTGCATTTAAATACTTTTCAATGTATTTGACCCCATGTCTGACTCAGAGCACTTTACATTTTACTCCTTGGCAGACCCGTTCAATCGAACACCCTGTTGTCTTCAATGGGAAGCATTCAGCCATGATGCAAATACTGCACAAAGATTATTTGTTCACATATATCCACCACTGACTATTACTTGATTATACAGCTGACTGAACTAAGGCAATGTGGAGAGAACAAAATTGCCCAAGCTTCAAGACCATTTGAACCCGGATTTTCTTGATTGAGAGGTTGGTATCCGAACAGTGATGCCACTGCATCCCACATATCAAATGCCTGTGATGCCTCGCAGGGTCAAATTCTGGTTAGTTCAGCATAGTGTGAGGCCAACAGCAGATTCACAAGGAAGACTGGCTCGCCACATAAACAACAAAATAAATATAACAAATATTCTGCACTGGTATATTTGATTAGATCGACTTATCAAAACCCCAACAAAACTAAAGCACTATCCTTTAAAGCTAGACAACTAACCATACAAGAAATACCACAAGTCAGATCATGAGCTAAGATTTCAACACAGAAACAAAGACGCGGTTCTAAAAGAGCCCTCAACCAAGACTTTCTAACTACTGTCACTCCTGAACCATCTCAACCCTGCGTTATATAAGTGGTGACATTCACAAAGATATTCAACACGAGTTCCAGACATGGGAACAACTCCATTCGGCAACTGGAATTGATTTACAAAAGATAGTTAGAATTGGAACTGATATTTTGTAGCAGCAGACATGAGTCTTATTCAAGTGATGTTGAATGAACAATAGTGAATTTTGTAATCATATTAATATTATCATGTTAAAACGAATTGGAATTTAATTTTCTTTAGGATTGTTTTAATTTGAATTGTTTTTCTGGAACTGACTACAACTGGAATTGGGCTGACAAAATGAAAATGATGGAATTGACCCCATGACTGACAAATGTAAACCTAGCCTATGGAACTGCCACCCAGACTGACGAGCTGTATCTATATCGAGAGCTAACCTGCAGGCAGAGACGATGACACATGTTACACTTCACTGCGAGATTGGGATACTGGTCCTGGATGTACTGGTCCAACTCCAGAATGGCTCGAGTCGACAGGGCAATCTCACCCTTGACGTTCTACAACACGGGGTTGTTACAAATGCTAAAGTGGGGCACAATGCCCGAGAACATGACACTGAAACACCTTGACAATTTTGTTATACAAATATATTTTGTCCAGTGTGTCCAAAAACCTCATTGGCTAACTCGAAGGTGTTTTGTATGACTAAAATGCAGCAGTTATCTTACCTTATCGATCGCAAATTACTTATAAATTAACAACATTATATTTTGTTTGGATTTTTGTTTGAAGTATAGCCTGCATGTATCGTTAGAAATTGTGAAATGGAAATTTGAAAATGCAGGAACAAAAAATTAACCAGTCCTCCATGCTGGAAGAATAATGTAATCTGTGTTAGTTTGACCGACGACTGTTTTATTTCTAACACTGCAACATTAATATTTATTAACATTTTAAAACATTAAAAATCTATGCAAAACATGTCACTACTTACTACTGTTTTGCAACTAAATTAAATAACCAAGTTTTGTGACATATAAAGACTGCTGTACTGTATATTTTGACATACCGAACTTCCTCGGAATTATACAAGCTTGCTATTTGGGGATTTTTGGAAACGTTCAACTGTTGTATTCAAAAGTTGTTTCTGCTAAAACATATTTGGGTGATATGTTAGAATACAGGTATATATATAGTTTATGCTGTGTAATGTAATTTTACAATAAAAATGAACAGACCTCCTTCATTTAACAGAATGGTAGATACGTACGATTTCAAGCCAGTTATCTCTCTCGAACTTTGAGATTAGGTCCTCAGCATCCTTCTTTAGCATCTTCTTCTCCAGTTGAGACGTCAAGTTGAGGGCATCCGTAGATGACAGCAAGCCGTTATCAGAGTCGACTATGGCTTCAGTCTGCAACAAGATGGTTGATAATAACGTGTGGTCATAATAATGATACTGTCATATACAGCACTGGTGTCTGCTTTTGACATCTAGATATGTTAATACGCTATCCAATGTCTAAACGCCACTTTCAATGTTCACTCATCTCCTACTGTTGTACTGGTGGCGATGATTAATAAAACACAATGATCTAGTTATGCTAAGTTATTTACTTACGTCTTTTACTATGCTAGCCTTTCCTAGCCTTTCTCCTTTCCCCATATAATTGAGTGGTGATCAGTTAGTTAACCAGATGGCGTCAATATAACTGAGTGGTTTGTTGTTGCATTGGTGGGCGAAGGTTCACGAGTCATGACATTTATTCCAATACTGTTACAATTGGTTTATCAGCCATTGCACCATGTGTAGGGGTTTATGTAGACTGAATGCATTTCCTCTGCGATTACGGTTTCCATTTTAATGGGTGGTATGTTTTATTTTCTCTGCCACAGAAACCAGGCAGGTGTGGCCAGTTGCCTTTGGCTGATTCTTGAGAGATAAGGCAATGTGGGGTGAACAAAATTGCCCACGTTTTGATCAACGGTCTGGTGCTTGAACTACTAAAACATAATGAACATTGCACTCCACAACAATACCAGACAATAAGGATGGGAACATTAATAATGATGCAAATGTTTTGCATACAGCAAAGATTATTTTGCATTTTATATTCAATGAAAATGTGTGCATTCTTTCAATTTCATACCACCCATGAAATGTTGCCATGTAAATATTTGGTTACAATTCGCAAGCGCACTTGTAGTAACCCAAATTCAACACAAATGCATATTGATGTGTAAACTATTCATTTTGGGCCATCATTGGATGTGACTCCTCTTGCAGCTGTTTCAAACCTTCTTTCACTTCATGTTGCTCCAGTTCACTCAGCTGTATGAAGGAACGTCTGGTCGTACACAGTGCTGGATATGTGTAAGAATAACCTTTGTGCATTAATTGCTGTATGGCTAGATGCTTACCAGAGATATCCAGATTATGTTCTGGACTAGACACCTCGCTACATAAGTACTTACCATTATCTTTACTTTGTGAGGTCCTAAGGACTGGATACCTCGCAACATAATTACTTACCATTATCTTTACTTTGTGAGGTTCTAAGGACTGGATACCTCACTACATAAGTACTTACCATTATCTTTACTTTGTGAGGTTCTAAGGACGGGATACCTCGCTACATAAGTACTTACCATTATCTTTACTTTGTGAGGTTCTAAGGACTGGATACCTCGCTACATAATTACTTACCATTATCTTTACTTTGTGAGGTTCTAAGGACTGGATACCCCACTACATAAATACTTACCATTATCTTTACTTTGTGAGGTTCTAAGGACGGGATACCTCGCTACATAATTACTTACCATTATCATTACTTTGTGAGGTTCTAAGGACTGGATACCTCGCAACATAATTACTTACCATTATCTTTACTTTGTGAGGTTCTAAGGACTGGATACCTCACTACATAAGTACTTACCATTATCTTTACTTTGTGAGGTTCTAAGGACGGGATACCTCGCTACATAAGTACTTACCATTATCTTTACTTTGTGAGGTTCTAAGGACGGGATACCTCGCTACATAATTACTTACCATTATCTTTACTTTGTGAGGTTCTAAGGACTGGATACCTCGCAACATAATTACTTACCATTATCTTTACTTTGTGAGGTTCTAAGGACTGGATACCTTGCTACATAAGTACTTACCATTATCTTTACTTTGTGAGGTTCTAAGGACTGGATACCTTGCTACATAAGTACTTACCATTATCTTTACTTTGTGAGGTCCTAAGGACTGGATACCTCGCTACATAAGTACTTACCATTATCTTTACTTTGTGAGGTCCTAAGGACTGGATACCTTGCTACATAAGTACTTACCATTATCTTTACTTTGTGAGGTTCTAAGGACTGGATACCTCACTACATAAGTACTTACCATTATCTTTACTTTGTGAGGTCCTAAGGACTGGATACCTCGCTACATAAGTATTTACCATTATCTTTACTTTGTGAGGTTCTAAGGACTGGATACCTCACTACATAAGTACTTACCATTATCTTTACATTGTGAGGTTCTACGGACTGGATACCTCGCAACATAATTACTTACCATTATGTTTACTTTGTGAGGTTCTAAGGACTGGATACCTCGCTACATAAGTACTTACCATTATCTTTACTTTGTGAGGTTCTAAGGACTGGATACTTCGCTACATAAGTACTTACCATTATCTTTACTTTGTGAGGTCCTAAGGACTGGATACCTCGCTACATAAGTACTTACCATTATCTTTACTTTGTGAGGTTCTAACGACTGGATACCTCACTACATAAGTACTTACCATTATCTTTACTTTGTGAGGTTCTAAGGACTGGATACCTCGCAACATAATTACTTACCATTATCTTTACTTTGTGAGGTTCTAAGGACTGGATACCTCGCTACATAAGTATTTACCATTATCTTTACTTTGTGAGTTTCTAAGGACTGGATACCTCGCAACATAATTACTTACCATTATCTTTACTTTGTGAGGTTCTAAGGACTGGATACCTCGCTACATAAGTACTTACCATTATCTTTACTTTGTGAGGTTCTAAGGACTGGATACCTCGCTACATAAGTACTTACCATTATCTTTACTTTGTGAGGTCCTAAGGACTGGATACCTCGCTACATAAGTACTTACCATTATCTTTACTTTGTGAGGTTCTAAGGACTGGATACCTCGCAACATAATTACTTACCATTATCTTTACTTTGTGAGGTTCTAAGGACTGGATACCTCACTACATAAGTACTTACCATTATCTTTACTTTGTGAGGTCCTAAGGACCGGATACCTCGCTACATAAGTACTTACCATTATCTTTACTTTGTGAGGTTCTAAGGACTGGATACCTCGCTACATAATTACTTACCATTATCTTTACTTTGTGAGGTTCTAAGGACTGGATACCTCGCAACATAATTACTTACCATTATCTTTACTTTGTGAGGTTCTAAGGACTGGATACCTTGCTACATAAGTACTTACCATTATCTTTACTTTGTGAGGTTCTAAGGACTGGATACCTTGCTACATAAGTACTTACCATTATCTTTACTTTGTGAGGTCCTAAGGACTGGATACCTCGCTACATAAGTACTTACCATTATCTTTACTTTGTGAGGTCCTAAGGACTGGATACCTTGCTACATAAGTACTTACCATTATCTTTACTTTGTGAGGTTCTAAGGACTGGATACCTCACTACATAAGTACTTACCATTATCTTTACTTTGTGAGGTCCTAAGGACTGGATACCTCGCTACATAAGTACTTACCATTATCTTTACTTTGTGAGGTTCTAAGGACTGGATACCTCACTACATAAGTACTTACCATTATCTTTACATTGTGAGGTTCTAAGGACTGGATACCTCGCAACATAATTACTTACCATTATCTTTACTTTGTGAGGTTCTAAGGACTGGATACCTCGCTACATAAGTACTTACCATTATCTTTACTTTGTGAGGTTCTAAGGACTGGATACCTCGCAACATAATTACTTACCATTATCTTTACTTTGTGAGGTTCTAAGGACTGGATACCTCGCTACATAAGTACTTACCATTATCTTTACTTTGTGAGGTTCTAAGGACTGGATACCTCACTACATAAGTACTTACCATTATCTTTACTTTGTGAGGTTCTAAGGACGGGATACCTCGCTACATAAGTACTTACCATTATCTTTACTTTGTGAGGTTCTAAGGACTGGATACCTCGCTACATAATTACTTACCATTATCTTTACTTTGTGAGGTTCTAAGGACTGGATACCCCACTACATAATTACTTACCATTATCATTACTTTGTGAGGTTCTAAGGACTGGATACCTCGCTACATAATTACTTACCATTATCTTTACTTTGTGAGGTTCTAAGGACTGGATACCTCGCAACATAATTACTTACCATTATCTTTACTTTGTGAGGTTCTAAGGACTGGATACCTCACTACATAAGTACTTACCATTATCTTTACTTTGTGAGGTTCTAAGGACTGGATACCTCGCTACATAAGTACTTACCATTATCTTTACTTTGTGAGGTTCTAAGGACTGGATACCTCGCTACATAAGTACTTACCATTATCTTTACTTTGTGAGGTTCTAAGGACTGGATACCTCGCTACATAAGTACTTACCATTATCTTTACTTTGTGAGGTTCTAAGGACTGGCTGGATACCTCGCTACATAAGTACTTACCATTATCTTTACTTTGTGAGGTCCTAAGGACTGGATACCTCGCTACATAAGTACTTACCATTATCTTTACTTTGTGAGGTTCTAAGGACTGGATACCTCGCTACATAAGTACTTACCATTATCTTTACTTTGTGAGGTTCTAAGGACTGGATACCTCGCTACATAAGTACTTACCATTATCTTTACTTTGTGAGGTCCTAAGGACTGGATACCTCGCTACATAAGTACTTACCATTATCTTTACTTTGTGAGGTTCTAAGGACTGGATACCTCACTACATAAGTACTTACCATTATCTTTACTTTGTGAGGTTCTAAGGACTGGATACCTCGCAACATAATTACTTACCATTATCTTTACTTTGTGAGGTTCTAAGGACTGGATACCTCGCTACATAAGTACTTACCATTATCTTTACTTTGTGAGGTTCTAAGGACTGGATACCTCGCTACATAAGTACTTACCATTATCTTTACTTTGTGAGGTCCTAAGGACTGGATACCTCGCTACATAAGTACTTACCATTATCTTTACTTTGTGAGGTTCTAAGGACTGGATACCTCACTACATAAGTACTTACCATTATCTTTACTTTGTGAGGTTCTAAGGACTGGATACCTCGCTACATAATTACTTACCATTATCTTTACTTTGTGAGGTTCTAAGGACTGGATACCTCGCTACATAAGTACTTACCATTATCTTTACTTTGTGAGGTTCTAAGGACTGGATACCTCGCTACATAAGTACTTACCATTATCTTTACTTTGTGAGGTTCTAAGGACTGGATACCTCGCTACATAAGGACTTACCATTATCTTTACTGCTGCAATACTCTAGCTATTGTTTCCCTCCACTGCTGTCCACCATCCCCCCCTCATCTTTCCAAAACCCATATAACTATTTACATACCAGATTTCAAACAAATTACATCAATCAAAAACATGTTTAATTCTATAAATCTACAATTTTTATTTTAAACTCACAATTTTCTTGTAGAATTCCAGTTCGTTGACACTGTATGTCGAAGAGAGTCGGGTGATGTCAGATTCAGCTGTATTCACCTAAAATATAAACACATTATGACATTAAAAATTAAAACATGACCTTGGTTGATGCAGACATCTAGAATGTACCATCACTAGTTTGATGTTGAGCAAAAATGGTCAGGGTTAAGCAAAGATTGAGATCCAATTTTAATTGAACAGTCAAAAAACTGTAACAAGAACAGTTGTGTCCCAAGTGCGCAGTAAACAATGAAAACCATAGAAGAGATATGTAGCAGAAAGACTACGAACCGGCATACCCAAGAAGGGAGCATAAGTAATTGAGTTATTAAATGTTAGATGTTTTGAACATCTAAACTGGCCTGATTAAATACATGTTAACGATCGTCTCTCAAATACGCTCTGGTTCTGAGGATAATACATTAACAGTGTTTAGTCGTTTCTACAGTATATTTTACCTTTGTTTACTGTGAAGTTGAAAGGTTACACAAAAAAGATAACTGATAACAGCTCACTTGTGGGTTTGCTCACTTGACCTAGTTTCTAAAAATGAAATATTTGGTTGTTTAAACCCAATACAACACTGTAAAAGACATGCGTAAGCCTTCCTTCATCACAAAAGTGGCACAACACCAGAAAATAAAGACATAAAACCTAGAAAGAATGGCTGAAGAGTGAAGACAGATGTGGATGGCATCCATTGCCATCTGCTGTGGGTACTGTGCAGGGGACGAGGATGTTAAAGTATGTGAATGTGGGATCAGTTACACCTTGCAGTAACCTACCAGGCCGTAGTACTGGGAGGCCGTTACTTCGTTGATGCCTTTCTTAATCTGTAGATGCAGTGGCCGTATTTTTGTATTGATCGTGTTCACAAATTCCGCCAGTCGTTTGAGATCACTTGTCTCTGCAAACAATGACGCGCTCATCAGTAGGGGAAAAGCAACAGATGAAAAGCAACAGATTATTCATAATTTTGTTCCTATTTTATTGTACTTTATACATTATAGAAATACTTTTGTGTTAAAATATTTTGTCTTTGATACATTGCACGCATACTTTGATTGATAAGAAATATAACATTCAGACTTCTAAATGTCAGTGAGTCCGGAATGTAAAATAGAAAACTACTGAGAACTAAAACATACTAAAGATGTGAAGTTTTGTGAACCCTGATGAAATGAAGACATGTTTTATAAAGAATGAAATGTGTTATTTGATTTTGTTAATGCTTATTTCTTTACAAAATATGTAGCTTTCTTTCCAATATAAAGAAGAAATACATAATCCTGAATAGCCGTCTTGCTAAAGCATTGTTTTGCCAACTTATATGTAGGGTACTTATCTCTGGAGTTTCTGTCACTGCCATATTTGCCTAAAGTTACCATTTTCAGTGTTTTTCCCCTGGTATATGACAAACGAGGTGGGCTGCCTTGCCGTTTTTTTAAGCCACCTCGCCTAAAAATGTGCCGAACTATTTTGTGCACCCATTTTTTATTCTTTTGCAATAGTCAGCGAGCAGCGCAAAATGACAGCACAAAGTCACTTATATTCCTGCAAAATTGCAGATTTGTACCAACATCGTTTAGTTGTCTTAACATCGCTCAGGGCCGGTTAGGATTTACCTCTTGGAATTAACTCCATTGAACAACGTGAATGACATCACTTGTCAGTTGTCCAATCACGGAATATTCCCGGTGTCTCCAATGATGACACCTTGCAGAGTTTCGACATACTAGAAATCTAGATATTCATGTAACATGGCACCCAAACGGTAACTGCATTTGGGAGACACGTAGAACTCAGAGAAAAAAAACAAAGAAAAACGGTAGCTGAACTAATATGTCTTTTGCACTCAATTTTACTATTATAGTATGTGGCCACATCAGAATGCTGGTGCAGCTGATTTCAAATTTCTGGTTTATGACAGTGGTGGGAGTAAAAACCGTGCAGGCTGATGGCAGTACGTCACTAGTCAGCATTTGTGTCGAATCCGGACCCTTTTGAAACCCAAATAAAAACCGTGCAATCTATTCACTAATCGGGACTTGTATCGAATCCGGACCCTTTTGAAGCCCAAATAGTGACCCGGTTTGCGCTAATCTGCGCCACTGCAGCTGTGTTATCGTATAGCGCGTATAAAATTAGCGATACAGCAGCGTATGTTGATACAAACCGGGGCGCTATTTATGCCTCAAATGGGCGTTAAGTCGCAATATTCTTAAAGGTAAATATGCCTAGGATAACGTTGAATGATGGAACTATCTCACTGAGATATCAACGTTAGGCAAAAGTCAAGTTATAACGGAAAATCAAGGTGGGTCCGGATTCGACACAAGTGCCCACAAATTTATTCAACTAATGTTCTATGCCGGGTTTTTTTTAGCAAAATAAAGAATGTGATTCATAAGATATCTTTGTGCTAAATAAATAATACATATTCCAACAAAGTTGTGCAAACAAACTTTTGGGAATGTTGATTTGAGTGAAGTACTTACGAATATAAACCACCATAAAAGATGCCTATTGCCCATAACCGTGTATACTAACGGGTCATCAATGACTTGGGCTAGACAGTGATATGTTTGCACAGAAATTGGATATACTAAACATCTATACTGTTTTATAAAAAAACAACTTGAGAAACGTTATTGCGATTAATAGAAACATACTTTTGTAGCATTCCAGAAATGACTGTTTAATTAAGTGCATAGCATACTAGCAACAAATAAAACATAATCTTTGGAACATAAACCACCAATTTACCATAATATTATGATAATATCATGATGAAAGAGTCTTCCCAGAGAAGTCGAGATCATGTTTGACTGAATAGGTCTGCCAGGGTGTAAAGTGTAAAGCGCTTTGAGCAGTCCTTAGGACTGGATACTGCGCTTTATAACAACTTACCTTTTATTTTTTTACTGACTCTGTCAGCATGGTAACAAGGCCTAGGGTTAGGGCAAGAAAAACATCAGTGGTCAAGTGGAAACCACACCTCAACTGAGTACCAGTGGTAAAGTGGAAATCACATCTCAACATGATAAAACAATCATGTTTAATGACTTTTATTAATCATGATTACTATAAGTTTACAAGTAGTGTCTTGTTGTTTTATATCTTCCCCTCTATATTCAAGTGCAAAGGTTAAAACATACATCAGAACGCACCATTTTTAACTGTTTAAAATAATCTCCGGGAGAGCATGCCCCAGGACCACCTAGCAACGCTTCGCGCCCGTGGCGCTCACGTAGCCCACCCCTACCACCTCATCCATCATTTTACCCAGGGAAAACACTGTCTCTTATTGAATACTTTGAGGAAATAGCAAAGTCAAAGATCTCCACGTAAACGCTTACCACCAAACCGCTCACATGCCTGTTCATACAACTTGCGCACATCTTTTGTAATGAGTATACCACGCGACATGAATGACTGCAGAAAGAGACGATGACTGTCCCTCAGGGCCATAGCTGCAACTGTGCCTGTGACACAAACAGTAAGTAAGTAACTTTATTTACAACGTAACATACAGTTAACACATACATCTCATACAAATGGAAATGTGTTGCACTGCATGGATGTCACTTGGCTAACAGCCGTCTTCCAGTGACACCATTTGATTATCATTATTCTATGATTACAATCATAACAATCATCAAAATCATGTTAAACAACTCACCCAAATTCATCACCAGCCCACCTCCGTACTATATAATATATTAAACCGGAGTATTATTTAACACATTGTATGTGCTGTTGCTGGTGATATATGACAACGAACTGAGAAGTTTTATCCACTGAAATATATGTAAGTGAATAGAGACGAGATCCAACCATTTGTACTTGGTTAACAAAGTAGTGTAAGAACGGTAATAGCAGACATGGGGTCAAATACATTGAAATGTATTTAAATACAAATACTCCTGAGGGAGTCAAATACAAATACTTTGAAATGCAAAAGTATTTAAATACAAATACATTGGAAAATATTTCAAATACTTTTCAAATACTTTTTACTTTCAGACTACACTAAAATATAGCTTGCTAGCCATGGTTTGTAGATTCATAGGCAACTAACTTGCAGTTACAAAGAACCTGGCTTTTATGATGATGGTACCACCTGACTTGAGAAGCCACCACCTTCTCTTAACCCACAGACAGCAAGCAAATATTAGAAACAATAGCTGGCCTTAGCAGCCACTGCCACACTAGTTAGGTACCAGATAGGTAGTTTGGTTAGCTAGGGCTTGGAAACTATGATCAAAAGACAGACAGACCAGTGCAACAGTCTCCTTTTTGCTAATTGCATCACAGTGACAACTGACAAGTAAGGTGATGTTGGCTTCTCACACAGTGATCTCAATGACTTCTCACATAATGGCATTACCTTGCCATTATTTCTGAGCGGAAAAGTGGTGAATTGCCAAATGACATAGTAAAATTGCTCAACTCTTAAGAATTAAAACAAGAATAATTTTAAGTTGTAGTTTATCGATAATCACGTTCTATGTATTTGAAAAAGTATTTGAACATTTCAAATACTTTAGGAGTCTTTTAAATACAAATACTTTCATGTCAAATACTGAAATATCAAATACAAATACTTTAAAAAAAGTATTTAAACACTTTAAAAAAAGTATTTAAATACTTTCAAATACAAACATATTTGACCCCATGTCTGGGTATTAGACTTACAAACAAAAGTAGAGTTTCATTTCATCAGTTTAATTACATTGTGAACATCTAGGATTTAAACAATTCATTTTTGATGAAGATATGCATTTAAGTAGAAGTCACACAACATGGGTCTAAACTTTAATCTGTTTTTAGTGTTTCTTATTTTTTCGTCTACATTGTTCCAGATTCTTGTGAAATTACGTTTAGATAGCTTAGACGAAAAACGTGTTCTAGGTCACTAGATGTCTCTTTAACAAGAAGGTTGCATTGTCTGGTTATTCTTATACTTTTGCCTAGAGTCTTTTTTATCGCAAACTTTATAAATGACTTGGGTAATAAATCATGTTTAAAGTCACACATAAATAGTGAGACCTGTAGTTTATACACATCTGACATTTTAGCATATTGTTAGACTTAAATAAAGGATCAGTATGACTCCTATATTCTTTTTTATTAATTATTCTTAAAGAACGTTTTTGTAAAATTAATATTTTCTTTATGTTTCCATTGCCCCGTGCTTGTATACCATATGTTATGTGACTGTGAATTAAAGTGTAATATAATGATTTTAATTATTTATATGGTAAGAAATAAATCACTGTATTTATTGCAGTATGTATCAATAACATTATCAATTCTGTAGGGATTATGTTGTTATAACAAAATGTTTGGTAAAATTTGATACCTCAGTGGGTTAATTTCATCATTCCACATCATCCCCGGCATGTTTACATTTTAAAAGTATTTCATCTTAGTGCACTTTTGAGGCAAAAATAGCATCCCGGTTTGCATCAACATCTGCTGCTATATTGGTTGAACTGTCTGGTAACACACGGCTGCGGAGGTGCAGACTAGTGGAAACCGGCGCGCTATTTTGATTTTGAAAGTGGCTACGACGCAACATTTTTGTAACATAGATATTCCTAGGATTATGCTTAATCATGGAATTAACGCACTGAGCTATAACATTTAAACAAAAGTGTAGTTATAACAACAAAATATACGTGGTTCTGGATTCAACACAAGTGCCCAGCGAGATAATCATAAGATTAACTGGATTATGGAATCAGTATTAAAATAAAAACAAGCCTTTTCTCCAGATCAGGACTGGGCAAGAGGCTTGAGTGTACTGGAAGAGAGGAAGCCCCAGGCCCACATATGGAACTTTGCAAATCAACTTTTGATTTACAGATACATAATCAGGCTAATGATAACATTACAAATAACAAAATGACAAAGAGGCACTTATGTAGAATCAGGACCCACCTCGATTTCGCCGTTATAACTTGAGTTTTGCGTACCTTTGATACCTCAGTGCATTACTTCCATTATTCAACATTATCCCAGGCATATTCACGTTTAAGAATATTGCATCTTAGCGCACTTTTGAGGCATAAATAGCACTCCGGTTTGCATCAACATATGCCGCTATATTGTTCATTTTATGAGCGCAGTGCGGTAACGCACAACCGCAGCAGTGCAGACTAGCACAAACCGGCGGTATGACTAAAAGGCACACGATCACGCATGACAAAAATGTATGTAGTGTTGGTAACCAAGCGGGCTGTTGGTGGCACGTAGGAGGTATGTGTGTGCAGCTCGCCAAATTTCAGATATGTTCTTCACTTTGGAGTAACAAAATTCGGAACTTTTATGATCGCTTGTGGTAACTCGCCGGTTCCATTCGCCAGGTGGCGCTACTGTACCAAGACTAAATGCTCGTCCAGAAAATCGGATAAAATGCCTAAATTGTGTAACTCAGGGGTGAAATACACTCACATTTTTTAATAATCCACACACGAACCATATATACCATGAACGGCCAACCTATCTACCAACACATTACATGGTCGTACGTGGTCGTTCGTCAACTTCGTGGTCGTGCGCCTTTTAGTCAAACCCCAAACCGGGTCGCATTTGGGCTTCAAACGTGTGCCAAGACACAATATTTTCGTAATATAAACATACCTGGGATGATGGAACTAACGCTCTGAGGTTTCAAAGTTAGGCAGAACTCAAGTTATAACAGCGAAATCGTGGTGGGTGTCAACAAAGCCAGTTATATAAATACAATATATGAATCGTCAAAAAATTAGCGGTTATTGTTGTCCGGGCGATAATCGGGGTTTTATAGTTTACCCAATATATTGGCACTACTGTTTAATGTATTCAAGCATCAACTAGTTCAACGTAACTAAGCTAACGCATAGAATAAATCTAACCTGTTGTCAGTACACCAATATATTTGTTTTGTACGTACGGCTCCTTAAAACGAAGCAAACTTTGTTTTCGGTTTCACATTAGCCTCCAAAACAGTTCTACAAAATGATGATCGCGAAACATTTTTCCCTAAATGCAGTTACAAACCGATCCCTTAGAATTATCACATTGCCGACAGAAAATTTCCTATATCTTTGATGTTGCTTCGTTAGAAGAGCTTCCTGCTACCCCTCCACATACAAATGCCCTTTATGGTGGGTCTGGTGTGCAAAAAGGTTATGTTTAGGTTTAAGGTACTTTTTACAAGATTGACATTAGTACCAAAATCCCATGTGTACTAATTGATACACATGGGATTTGATTCTTCTACTTACGTAGAAGAATTAATTAAAATTGAATATATTTTATGTATGCGCGTGCCACATTAAAACGTAGAGTTATTTTTTTCGATATATTGTCAGGGTCATTAGTGATTAATAAAACAAAATTCTAATGAAATAAAGGCATAGAATTACATGAGATAATCATATTAACAGGATTACCTAATATTTGCGTACATTACAAAGATATAAAAATTCTCAAAGAATCCCTTTAAGGTAGTTGTTAGCATGAACAAAATCAAAATGTTTTTTGTGTGGCTGGAAGTTTTTTAAAGCAAAGTGTATTTCTTATAATTTTTTTAATTTAAGTTGGTGATATACACGTAAATTTTTGGAGGACTAATAGAGCATTTGTTCCACGCATAGGGATCATTCAATTTCACACAGCAGACACTTCACTGGATGGGTTATATTTGACCCAAGAAAGCTAAGGCACTGTTACTGGTGGAGTCCAAGGGTTACTTTGTTAGTTGCCAGTAGTCCAGATGACCTGCGGCGAGGACATTTTTGTACAGCGCCGGGACCGGTGGGTTAGGATTACGGGTAATTTGTGATTGTTGCGAAACGCCCACTTCCATGGCGCATGCGTTATAGCGCCGCGCTTCGTTTTTCATTTTTCGTTTTTGTGGTGAGCAAAACAGAAATAGGAAAACGGTTGAGTTACCGTTTTATTGTTTATCTATTTTCATTTTGCAAAAGTGGAAATGGGAAAAGGGTTTGATTGCTGTTTTACTAGCTGTTTACCCATTTGAACATTACTAAACGAAAATTGGAAAATGGCTCGTTTTCCTATTTTCATTATGTTGTTTTCAAAAGGTTTAGTAAATAACGGTGGGTCCCGTGATTCGGGACCCCCGTGATTCAGCGCCACTCGTTTTCAGTTTCAGCACTTAGGAAGCTTCGGCTGCCTTACCGATTCGGCTAGGCAGCAAAAGGTTGTGGCTTCGGCGGGACAATTCGGTTGCACTGGCGGGATTTTGAAAACAATTTCGGTGAAATTGCATCGTCGCCGAAGTGGTATCGTTGCCGACGCGACAAGTACGGACGAATATCGGTTGTTTCGGCGCTGTTGTTTTATCAACTGCGTGAAACAAACAATACGACACTTGTTTAGTTTTCAGTTTTTTTTACGAAATGGTGCATCGAATGATAAAAAAGGCACCATCAGCAATCAACCAGTCATTTACTTTATATCAAAACAATATCCGGTTAAAATGATTGACAGTAAGCCATGGAAGGAATCTGCAAACCGACCAACCAACCACAAATCCCTATCGGGGTGGAGGAGGTGTGATTTACCAGGGCGCTTCATCAGCAAAAGGAGTTTACTCTCCTGCGAACCATGGTTACCTAAAATAAATTAAAATGGTACAAGCTTATCATATTTAAAGTCTGATATCTATGATTAATGTAACAGTCTCTAAGCCTAAAGCTTTGCAGCTGCTTCGTCAACTTGCATGGTCCTGTTGCCGCATCGCACGCATTGTAGAACTTGTATAGTCCACATATCGAAGTCATCGTGGCCTTTTACTGCAACAACAATAAAGCGATGTAATAATAGTGATAATACTAATAAGAAGAAGACAAAGTCGAAGAAAACACATATACAGGCGCGGAACCACTTCGAATTAATACGCCTGTGGTTGTCAAGTGGGAAAAATGACGTCATCACCAATTGTTGATACGTAAATCAGTAGCTGCGCAATGCGCAACTTCCCGTGAATGTCGTGCCATTATAAGCATGCGCCAATTCTAGGTTGCACATTCACGACAAGCGTCCATCCTCGCGCGCCATGGGACGCCGGTTGCGAATTACCATAACTGACATAGGCGGATCCAGGGGAGGCCTCTACTCTTTTGGTCTCGCTATGCCTGCGCTAGAGTGGGGTGCCCCATACATTGGAAATTGTAAATCAATGTTCAACAGCACCCCCATCGTATTCCGACGTCATGATCCGACAGCGCGACGGCAGAGTGGCGTTGAAGCTCTGGCAAAATCTTCATTAACTGTCATATCGATGCATCCCTTGCAGTACGCACCGCACCGACGAAACTTATAACTAAAGGTTTTTGCGTATAAACTTTAAAGATACATTTTTTATTCTCATACCATTGAAATAAATTAGTTCATTCGCATACATGTAGGGGGCTACATGTATCAGAACTTGATGGATACTGGGGGGGGGGGGCGCCTGAGGATCATCAAAACCGCTAATTGACAGGCCTGTTGCGTGGTTGGGGAAGGCGTAGTGTCGAAGCCAACACTGCGGTAAGATCGGGTCAATGTTGGTCCAACAGTGGCAGTTCCGATGCTTGGCCTAGCACTGGCCTATCAACATTGGCTCATACGCACACACACACACACACACACACACACACACACACACACACACACACACACACACACACACACACACACACACACACACACACACACACACACACACATCAAACACATACATACATGCAAACACGCACGCACCACACGCACCATACGCACACACGCACGCACGGGTCATTTTGAGAAACATTTGGAAGGCAAAACAAATAAAGCTTAACACCAAACTGAGGATGTTTAACTCAAATGTCAAGTCAGTATTACTCTATGGCTCGGAGACACAGAAAATACTAAAAAAGATAACAGACTTTCATCAACAAATGCCTGCGCAGAACCCTACATCTAAAGTGGTCAGACAAGATGCCTAATACTACACTATGGGAATGGACCAAACAACTACCAATAGAAGACGAAATAAAGAAGATGACGTTGGTGGAGCTCAGTAGCGCAGCGATAAGAGCTTCGAACTTTCGACTGAGAGAACGCGGGTTCGAATACTGTGCGGTGGTGTCGAACCTTGGACAAGTTCGTTTACTCTACATTGATTCAGTTTACTCAGCTGTATGAATGAGTACCATAGACAGTGGTGGATATTTGTGTACGAATAGTTTTCGCGCATTAATTGCAGTATGGCTGAATGCTTCCCAGAGAAGTCGAGATGGTGTTCGATTGAACAGGTCTGCCAGGGAGTAAGGTGTAATTAAAGCGCTTTGAGCAGTCCTGGGGACTGGATACTGCGCTATATAAGAACTTACTTTTACCTTTTTGAAATGGAGGTGGATAGGACACACACGGAGGTAACCTGACAGAAAGACACGGAAAGCGAAAGAAAGCAGATGGGATACATCGGCAGAGAAATCGCGAAAATGGCATCAAACTGACTAGTGTGGAGGACCATGGTCGATGGCCTATTGCCCCCAGGAGAAAACAGGCCTAAGTCAATAATTACATCAAAGAAAGAAATGACAAATTTGTCTTCAAAACAGTGACGCGTCTTGTCGGCAAAATGTATATTGTAGCAGCAATAAAGCCTATTGATATTTCACAAAAAACACAACGTTAGCTAAAACGACGTAATTTCGAGACACCATATGCTTACCTGTACACACACACACACACACGCACGCGCGTCCGCACACACCCTCATACATTCCTACATATACACACTACCTCTGCCCAATACACAGACACATACACATCAAACCACAACCATCAAACTGTTGACGCACGCACGCACACAGACGCACGCACGCATGCATGCACAGTGTAAAAACCTGGTTCTCTACATTGGGGACTCGTGACTTGGAGATAACGTTAATGTCGATCACGTCTCAATTTGGGACGTAAAAGAACGACTGTGGACGACAAACACCCTGGCAGTGACCAACCTTAGTGCCAGCATAGAATGGTCGGTTTGGTGAATTCTGCGAATTAGAAATGAAATATTAGGCTCGTCCAAGCATTTTTTGCCGTTTTAACAAAAACCTTATCAAGTTCTTCCATAAGGTATATACAGCTGTATGTGCTAAATCTCTTAACACGTATTCTGTCAAATTTCCGCAAATAAGCTGTTAGAAAAGTTGTTTTGAGTGAAGTAATTACGTAATTGTACTATTTGTGGTGATACTAGTAGAGGAGAATACGCTGATCAGTTAATTTATAATTAAGCCAAGTCGTCTTTTACATTCCTGTTTAGGTGATAGCATTGTCAGCATGGGTGACCTCCAGCGAGGAAAACAATTTCGGTCTTGGGAAGAGTTTGAAAGTGCAATTGCCATCTACCAGCAAGAAACGTGTTCGCGAACTATTGTACAGGCGAACAAAGGCATCAGAGATGGACAACCTTTGTATGCTGAACTTTGTATGCGGTATGCATACATCACGTTTGGCTGCAAACACTTCAGTAAACCACGACTTTCTGGGCATGGTGTCCGACCACACCCGAAGTAAGTACTTTTCGTGCAAGTTTTTTGGGTCATTATTTTATGACTGCATCGCTTGCAATATTTGATTTAATATTTTGTATGAGTAATTAAATTATGAAATGTGAAAACATTGTAGATACAAAATTGTTCGATGTGTTTGTGTGTGTTTGTGCGTGTGTGCTTGCGTGCGTGCGTGCGTGTGTAGGAAATGTTCTGTGACATGTATTTTTGCCAGATGGTTAGACGTTCAATCAAGAAACGTATTTTAAATTTGTGTTAATAGTGTGTCAGTAAGCTGTGACAGGATTTAAGTTGTTATTAGTTTAGACAAGTATATAGTACGTCCCTTGTTAATGATTGTAATACAATCAATCAGATTTATGCTTCCTACTTAGATATGATGACCGTCTTTTGACGTACACGAGGTTTTGCTTAGGCTTTTTCCGCTTCATAAGTCAAAAGTTAAATAAGTTGTGTATGCATTTGTGATGGACGTTGCTAGGATTTAGTGTGTTCTGCATTGTCATGTTCCATGTCTTGATATATAGGCCAGTATGTTGTGTATTATTATGTACAATCTGTGTATAATATGATTTTTGCATTAATATGTTGATGTCGAGATTTCATGTAATATGTTTATCAGAAGATACAGTGTATCTTGTGAATGGATTTTAGTTTTTAATAGTTAGGCAAGTGTGATGTGCATTAGTATGCTATGTGTGTTACTATATGGGCCAGTGTTGAAATACCGGGGTAAGTATGTTTATAAGTTAATAAAAACTGTTCTGTTGATTTAGGACTGCATAATTGCGTTGTGTTAATAATATCTTGGAATATATAACAGTATAATAACTAAGAGCGGTAGCAATAATCAGAATAATTTACCAGACGTTGTAACTGCACCTAACTAATTTAAAAGTTGCATAGATAGACATTCGAATATCGAAGAATGTATTTACAACTACAAAGTCTACTTGCAAGGAAGGAGTAGAACATTCACACGCATAGTGAAACTTAATGCAGAAATAGCACAACAATACCTTTATTTATATACAGAAACACCAAGTACCCAATAACATGTGCGAACTCTGCGAAAAAGAAGTGGAATCTCATTCGCAGAGCTAGGCTCTACTAACTACGTCTAACACCGCAAATGGCAGAGCCAGCTGGCTGGCTGGGCTCTGCAAATAAATTATCTATATTATGTAATACACCTTTTGCAAATTAAACTCGACATACTAGTTCATCATCCAGCCCCTCCTGGCAGTGGTCTTGAATCATACCATACAACTGATTAGACTTCATTCTAAAGAATCCCATGGCATCAGGTTTGAATTTGGACATGATATAGTTAAAACGTTTAGACATGTATGACCCACTACCTTGAAGGGATAGTTGAGAGAGCATTTTCAAACCGGAGTTACTGCATTTCAAGCAATTCTGCATAAATCGTACCATTCGATTTATAATTGGAATCGGTAAACAGTCTGCTAAAAGTGGCACCATATTACAATGCGTGCAAACTGGTATATTAAGTTTTCTGATACCATTGCGCCACGTAGTATAACACATATCAAGTTTGTTTTATAAGTTCCACAGACATACACCATAGAAAGATGTACAATACTACATATATAATTGACGTTTTATGTTTATATTACAAAACCCAAAATTAGTAGATAATGCATATAAAATCATGACACATATCTTTTACCACAGCCTAGTGAGTGTCAGGACCAATAATGTCGCCTAAAAGCAGCCCTTTTTTGACTCTGTTTAACTTTTAAACCATCAAAGTAAAATGGCCAGTCGATGCCACTGCCATATTTAATAAGTTGACATTTTGCCGGATTAAATTGTAAATCATATGCAAATTTTAGACATATATCACACATTTTTTTCAATGCATATATTGATGGAGCTACCAAAGATATGTCATCAGCATAGCCAACAGCACCATAATACTTCTGACCAATCATACAGCCAAAACCAGACATGCAGTCTTGTTAACATTTCATCAAAGTAGATAGAAAATAAAATGGGAGACAACACCCCACCCTGCTTCAGACCATTGGTAGTTGAGAAATGCAATGACATGGAATTGTTCCATGATACATTTAAATGTTGATTAGTGTACTTATAAAGTAAACATCTGATTAAAAGGGGATTCATTCCTCTTTCCATCAGTAAGTTAAAAAGTTTAACATAATTTATTTTATCAAATGCTTTAGTAGCATCTAGTAATAACACGTAAACATCCGATTTGTTCTGCTGGAAATAGTTCACAGTCTCCATTAACGCAAATGTACATTTAGCTGTAGAGCTCTGAGGTTTGAAACCAAACTGTAAATCACTTGTTTTAAGAATATCAGAACTTTTTATCATTATAACCCAATCAATTTTTTTGACAGAGGGCTACTAAGAGCAATGGCTCGATAGCTATCAGTCATTTGCTGATTTCCTGTTTTTTTACCAGAGGTTGAATTGTTGATATATTAAAACCATCCGGGGTATATCCGTGATATACCATTGATATAGCGGTCACATTCGTAGAGCCGGTTGGGCTTTGTGAATAAAAAACAATTCTAATTCGCGAGTAAGAAATGGTTTCTAATTCGCAGAGCCTAGCACTGCACGCGTGAGCTGCAACTGCATCATCTGGTGTTGATTCAAAACAATCTCAAACACTACCCCCCCCCCCCCCCGTTGACACCGCGAACAATCTCCAATAATACTGGTGAAAGTGGTATGCTATCTATATATATCTCGTACATGCTCTTGTTACTTCAAGAAGAGACTACAGGAACACTATTTTGTACGGAATATCCGACCGGTTACTCCACCGCCTTGAGATGGTACAACACTCGGCGGCCAGAGTCGTATTATGTATTAGGCGGGGCGATCGACTGAGCTTCGCGGCAGCACTGAATAACCTGCACTATCTGGCGGTGAATTGGCGCATCCAGTTACTCGTGCTTGTGTTCACCGCCCTTCACGGCAAGACGTCGGCCTACCTCGCGTCATTGATTTCACCATACGTGCCGCGCCGCGCACTCAACTGACTGTGGACTATTAACTGTAACTGCACAACCTTGAGCGGTACGGCAGTCGCTCGTTCTCGTGCTCAGGACCGACCCTCTGGAATGCGTTGACGGAAGATTTACGACTGATACAGTGCATGGACACATTTGAAGCTCGTCTTAAAACACACTATTTTAAACTCGCTTTTAATGTTTAGTCGTCAAAATTTTATACTTTAGTCGTCATACCCCATATTAATTTTATTATTTGAAAATTGTAATTGAAACTAATAATGTATTACTGTAGTTATTTATTATTTATTAATTAACTAATATATATTTATAATACATTTATCTCGCAATTTACTATATAGTTGTTTTATATATTTATGTATATATATACTTATTTTTAATAATAATATATTTTATTTGGTATAGCGCCACATCCAATATTGTTCGTGGCGCTTCACAACATATTAAAATACATAAAAATGGTAGAATTGCAATAAATATGTATATGTATATTAATTTAAAATAAATATTAGTGGTAAAGAATAAAATAAATAAATACATACATATTGAATAATGTAGAATTTCTAAATAAAGAAGTAAATAAATAGAAGTTATTCATCAAAATTAAATAATATTAATAATAATCAATCTAGCACAATAACTATATAAAATAATACTAATAAATAAATATATATCTGTATGATTAATAATAATAAATAATTTACTAAAACATTTGATATAAAATAGTTTACGTGAGGAATAATGAATAATCATTACAAATACGATAACTAATTAAAATTGGTTTTAGTAGAGGGCAGTGTTCATGTAGAGTGGCACTAATATGAAACACAAAAGAAATGTGTCTTCAGACGACATTTGAAGCTGGCGAGAGTGTCACAGGTTTTAACAACACTCGGTAAAGTGTTCCATAGGGACGCAGCAGCTACAGCGAACGAGCCGTCCCCAGCTTTGACACGAGTGCGCTTCACTTCCAACATGTTACTGCTCGCAGAGCGCAGTGCTCTTGCCGGTTGATATGGGTGCACGAGTTCACACAGGTACACGGCGCGTCATTGTGCATGGCTTTGTACGTGAGTACCAGTATCTTGTAATCCACTCTGCGCGCAACAGGCAGCCAAAGAAGTTCGCGTAACAGGGGCGTGGTTCTGTCACTACGCGGACGATGCAGGATCAGTCTGGCAGCCGAGTTGTGTATTCGTTGCAGACGCGCGATGTTAACTGCAGACGTGCCGTACAAGAGTGCGTTGCAGTAGTCAATCCGCGATGTGATGATGGCATTGACTACGCGTTCCTTTGTTGGTTTGGGTAAAAAACGGCTAATCTGATTGATGTGGCGGAGGTAGAATGAGCATGCGCTGACAGTTTGCGACACTTGCTTTTTCATATCTAGGTGCCTGTCAATGAAGACACCGAGACTTTGAACACATCTTGAAGCTGTAATTATAGAACCACCAACGCGAATCACAGTGCCATCAACGATTGCATCCGCAGACTTGGGTACAATCGGAAGATACTGTGTCTTGCCGTCGTTCATGCACATAGAATTCCATGCCATCCAGTTCTTTATTTCACCCAAACAGTCCTCCATTTGCTGAACCGCAGCCGTTAAAGCGAAACGATTCAGGTCGAAATGTGAGTAAATCTGTAAGTCGTCAGCATAGTGGTGGAAGAAGAGTCCATGGGCTCGAATAATGTCACCGATAGGTTGGACATATAATGAAAAGAGCAGTGGTCCAAGGACGGAGCCTTGCGGGACACCTGTCGTTAGAGTAGTAATACTCGACGATTGGTCACCGATTACAATTCGCTGCGTCCGGTCTTGCAGGTACGATGCCATCCAGTCCTGTGCTTTTCCAACAAAGCCATAGCGCAAACGTAGACGCTTAATCAAGATGTCATGGTTGATAGTATCGAAGGCGGCACTAAAATCAACGAGAACCAAGATGGTTCCTTGTTTATTGTCCATGGCTGTTTTGATGGCACTTGTAACGTATAGTAGCGCGGTTTCGGTCGAATGTTTTTTCCGATACGCCGACTGAAAGCACTCAACCATTTGCTGGTCAGAAACATGCGTCATTATCCTAAGCGCGACCACTTTCTCAATTACTTTGGATAATTGTGTAAGGTTACTCACAGGTCGATAACTGCTCAGAATGTCTTTGTCAAGTGATGGTTTCTTCAAAAGCGGACGGACAATTGCATACTTCAGCGACTTTGGCATGACTGCCTCGTCCAGCGAAGCATTTGTAATCCGTGTGATGACAGACACAATACTTGTCATATTGTCTCTTAGCTGAATTCCAGGCAGAGGATCCAACGCGCACGTTTTGCCAGTAGTACCACAAATCGCTGTGATCTCTGTGTTCGTTGTTGGATCAAACGCATGGATACTGTCAGTGAAACAACGTCTTTCATCTGTTGGCCTATCGATGATGTTGAAACACTGCAGACCTGACAGAAGCTTGTCAATCTTTTCACTAAAGAAACGTGAAAATTGTTCGCATCTTTGGGCTGTCAAATGGAATTCAGGGTGTTCCTGTATGCGGTGGCCATCAAGCGATCTCAGTAATCGAAACATGGTTTTGTTGTTTGCTTTCTCCAGGCGGTTTTGATAATAATCCGTTTTGCGTGCTGATATCAAAGCAGTGCATTCTTCACGAGCGGTGACATATAATTGCCGATGAATCTCCAGTTTAGTTCTTCTCCACACATTCTCCCGTTTCCGCTTTTTATCCCTGGCGTCGTCGATGTCAGAGTAGTACCAAGGATGTGGTGTGCTGTCTCTTACTTTCACATTGCGTAACGGGGCATGTCTGTCAAGGCACTCAGTGAGACAGGTGTTATACATATCCACCAAATCCTCTGCTTGTCGATCATTCGCGCATGTACGCAATGTCATGTCAGCACATACAGACTCGATATCGTTTCGGAGTGCATCTGTTTCAATGTTCCTGAAATTCCGCTTTGCAATCGTCTTAGTTTTTACTCCCGGCTTCAGTGCTCTTAGTGTGAATTCAATGCGATGGTGGTCAGACAGAGAGTCAGGATGCACAGCAACGGAAGTAATGAAGTCGTCATCAGTTTGACTGATCACAAGAACCAATATATGTCCAGTTTGGTGTGTTGGCGAATGTACATGTTGAGTTAGATTGAACGATTCACATAGAGTGCGAAGTGGTTCTGATTTGAGGGTATCATAAAAATGAACTTTGAAGTCACCAATGATGACAGTAAGAACAACGGAGATGGATGCCTCGATGAATAGCTGCTCAAGTTCAGCGTAAAAATTCGATATTGTCCCAGATGTCTTACTTGATGCAGGCGGGTGATAAGCGACCCAGACATTGTATTTCAACATGAACGGGTTGGTGAGTTGCAGACGGAGAAGTTCGATGGTTGTGAATGGCAGCTTTGGGAGGATCTTGGTGTTGAAGGTATTTCGATGAACTATGGCAACTCCGCCGTCACGACCAGAGGCACGTGCTACATGATTGAATGTGTAGCCGGGAGGCGTCAGTTCAGCCACAATCGCTTCGTATCCAGTTTTTTTTAGCCACGTCTCGGTGATGGCCAAAACATCCCAATCGTGTTGGATAATTTCCTCATTTATAGTCAGCGTCTTATTTTTCACAGATCTTGCATTGATCAATGCGATGTTGGTGTAACGATTCTTAAAATCCTTGTCATCAGTTTGACGAGACGACAGTTTCACACGTGTAATGTTGTTGACACCGCGTTGGTGATAAGTGGGTATAAAGCTGGGCCGACGTCCAATTACTGGACGTATTGTACGATGGCGATTGCGACCGGCTCTGCAACCTCGTGTGACCGCACACATTCCATTGTCCTTTAACGTGTCGAACAAAGGCTGAGGCAGCCTTCCGTCAGTGACACTCGTAATGTTATGGGCGAATAGTTCCTGCCGAGTGTAGGTCACTATGGGTACAGGTGTGCCACCGGAATAAAAGTCGCAGAAATACACGCACATATAAAACCAATAACACGAACGAACAGCCCCGTGCATTCAGGGTAATGTTATCAAAACGATGTTCAAATCTCACCAGTGTCGTAGTAATACAAATAAGTAAAATTCAAGTTTAAACACAGAGAAAATTAAATAGCTGCCACTGGGGCGCTTGTCACATTATTTTTATTACTTATGATATGTAATATAATTTACATCAATGTCATCTTTGATTTAGTTTCTCTAGTTCAGTTTTGTATTTATATGTGTTACTTGTATTATTATAATATTTTTTTCTTATAATTTCTAACGACTATTGTCAACACTATTGAACAGAGTTCTACTTTGGATTTTAGTGTCTAGATAAAGTTTATTATTATTATTACACTTTCTATTAGTAAATTACGTGAAATTAAGCGGTCAATGGAATTTAGTGATAGTACAATAATATAAATTTAACTCGTCTAATGCCG
This sequence comes from Paraescarpia echinospica, assembly GCA_020002185.1. NCBI lineage: Eukaryota > Metazoa > Annelida > Polychaeta > Sabellida > Siboglinidae > Paraescarpia > Paraescarpia echinospica. The sequence goes on along the minus strand of CM034532.1, from coordinate 13,679,967 downwards.
GTTAGTTATATAATATTATAAATACGTTAACTTGGAATCATTTAAGATCATCTCTTAACTCGCAACGTTTGGATCGTTGGCCTGTATAATCTACCGTTTCAATTGGTCACGTATTAAAAAACGACATTTATTTAGAGAGATTTATTCACATGTTTCCGATAGTTTATACCAGTGTTCGACGTTTACCTCAAAAAGGTGCTAGTCAACCGGACCAGCAACTTAAAAAAGTTACTGGTCCTAAAGCATTTTAGCAATGGCACAAGGTGTTATCCTGCTGATATGTACGCTTATAAACTGATTTTATATATCACCATACAGATAATTAAACTTAGTTCTATACATTCGCTAAAATAATTACGAACAACAGAGATTTGGAAAATGTTCCTCAATTTTATTTAATTGAAACAGATGGCACACACTGGCAATCGACCATTCTTTACCCATCTGTGAGCAAAGATCCTTAAGAGTCGCATTCATGGACAGCGTTAACAGCAGATATATCACCACTGCAAGAGTATGGCCATAACTAATATCATACACTGTACATGTCAGAGTCGCTGTCATCAGCACGACCGCATGGGTTAACTTCATCACTAGGGCCGGCAACAGTGGTTTCCGATTGGTCCATGTTTTCTTCTCCTTGGTTCTCACCAAGTGCTTCGACGAGAACCCGAAGAGCCACATTCTTCTGTGTCCTGGTCATGATGTGTGGTCTTCGCGACTTCTTATATGAAGTGTTCCATTCGTGGATTCTGCAGCCAGGTCTCACGGAAATGTCGATGACGCTTGTCAGAGTTTTCCGCATTTTTCTAACAGTTTTCCCGGGAGATGTTTGGTAATTGGCGACGTTTTCCGATAAATACGAAGAGCATAGTCTATTTTGATACTCAGTAAATTACCGTACGTTCGTTACGGCAGCTTATTCGACTATAAAAATAACTATAACGTGCGCGTTTCGTGAGCGTCACGTCCCACGATAAAGGAAATTGGGCTATATTGAGCGTAAAAACGCATTGTATTTTTATTAACAGTTTTTTTTAATGCAGACAGCCACTTCTGGTGGCCAGTTTTGACGACAAGCTGATGTATACTGCTGTAAAGCGGTGTAATGTCCCCGGAAAAGTAGGCAGTCACACGGACTAGTAACTCGGAAAAGTTACTGACCCGACGGCAAAGCAGGTGATCAGTGACGACCTGCTAACGTATATTTCAGTAATAACATATATCATTGATTTCTTGCCCACTGAGTGGGCTAGGCTTTCATGTTTGTAATATATGAAGAGCAGACTGCTGCCCTGATGTGAAACCCTCGCGCCGATGCCAACAGTATTGATACTGGTGAGAATAAAAGGATCATGTCATTTCCATATTCCTACAAGGTGTTGGCGCGTTCCCTGTTTACAGTTTAACTAATACATGTAAAACGAGTGTTATCGTAAATTAGATCGAGTAATATCTGCCAATATCTGTTTCAGGTATTGGCAGAACATATATCCCTTACTGTTAATATGCCATTGTCTTGACAACAACATTGCATTACTCGTGGTAGTTGTATAAAGAAAACAACTAAACACGATATATATATATATATATATATATATACAGCTGTATATATATATACATATATATATATATATACAGCTGTATATATATATGGCCTATGTATATGGCCTACATATTAATCGAAATGTGTAGTTGTGTTAGCATACGTAACCCATGTATTGAAATATTATAACGACAACGTGTATTCTTACATCATGTTTTAGTTTGTAAACACCCCTGAATCTGCTTTGTAGAGATATGTGGTGTATTTGATTTGATTTTGATATATATGCAATGTATATATATATAGCTCTACTCGAAAATACAGTGTATGTTATCGGTTAAAACGCGTGCAATCGTAAGTTTGCGCACCGTTAGTCGTCCGTAATGAAACAAATGGCTGTGGAGTTGTAAGTACCAAAGCCTGCTTCTAGAGAACTCGACAAAATAGACGTCGGTTAAGTATTAACAACGTTACAGGAGTTACTCAAAGCTTCCCTATTATCGTGGGACCGACCTTCCCTTACATTATGTTGATCTTTTGGAATGTGTTCATAGAGGGGAGCGGTGTTCATCTCACATTGCCTGTGCTTTTCGGAAGAGGCACTAAAAGCCGTTGGTCCCTTCCATCTGGTGTCTATGCCATGGGAAGTAAAATATCCTACACAGGGGTGGTGGTCTCTATCTCTAACCCACTGGGTGTTGGTCCCAGCGGCCGGCGTTGCTTCCCAGTCAGGCGTGTGAGAGACGCCAAGCAGACACTGTAGGCAATGTATACACTGTATCATTGGACCCATTAGTTCGTATATAATGAACACACTGTGGCGCCCTCTGGAGGAGAGTGGTTCACTACTCAATACAGTACAGGTTTTCACAGGTTGCTGAAAGACCTTGTAGAAAAGAGCAACATATTGTAAACACGTATGTATATCACCCTATCTCTTGTGAAGTGGGTTATGCAAGACCATAGGAATGTTTTTTTTATTATTATTTAAAAGTGGCATGCTAATTTTGTCTACAGTTTCCAGTATAGGTGGAAATAAAATATCCATGCAATTCGGTGATGTTATAAAATGCGGCTGAAGTTGTTGAATGGAATCAGTGTATGTGCACAACCTGTTGTGTTTGGATACTGAACACAGGCAGTATTTGAACCTGCCACACACGACACTGGAACATATTTGCTATAAACTGCACAACTCAACAAAATGGTTAGATAAATAACTCACACAAAGTATTTGGGTCTGGCCACGGAAAATATTCCTATTTCAAATTCACCATCTTCCTCTTGTCTCATTGTCATTACTTTAAGACAGATTACTATATACTTCTAATTTCAGACTAACTGTAAGACAAATAGCCTCAGAAACACAGACTTTTTTAAATATTATATTCTACGACAGCTGGTTCCAAAGATATGATTGATCAAACTGGAGCTCCCACCTAAATGTCACTTGTCTTTTTCCACATTTGGTATAATGTCACTAGAAGGCTTTTAAATTCAGAAACTCGCCGCCATCTGTCTTTCTGGTTCAAAGATGAAATAAATAGGTGTAAAGAACCATAGTTTGAAATCAATGAAAACAGAAATTACAGCCTGAAAAAATAGCACATTTTAGATGATGTCCTTAATGCGGATTTAGATAAGCGACAAGGTAACATACTGTACTATTAGCAGTCACTTGATACACTCTTAAACTTTCACATAATCTCACCCACACTGCAAATAAATAATTGGTTATCTTTAAATGGCATATATATGTGGACGTTCAAACATCCTGTCCCTGTTTTAATGCAAATGTCGTGAAGACATCAGCTTAGCCATATTAAACTCAACATTGATTTTACTACCTCTATTGATTAGTGTATCCCTAGTGTCTCACATGCAATGTGGTTTAATATTGATTCCATGTGTTTGTGTTTAGTTGTACTGTACATGCAAGCATTGCATTATGTCTGTCACATGCACAATTAATCGTGATGTCCGTCACGAAAGCTGTTGTGATCACTTCTATGCGCATATTTACACAAGTCTTCATACTTAGTGAGTGTATATTATCATTGTACGAGTTTTCCCGCATATGATCCAAAATGTCATAATATCACTAGAATATCGATGTATGAAGGAGGAGTTGTACAATTTATCATAACAACTGAAATCAGTCAGCGAATTTATGCCGGCCTCGATAGCTCAGTTGGTAAACGCGTTGGTTCCTTGGCGTCTGTTTTACAATCGGGCGACGCCGGTTCAATCCTGACAACATGCAAACTATTGATTTTCTTTACACTTTTTTTGTTTATGTTTTCACTAAGTAATATAAACCAAATCATTTAGTATACTATGATGCACTGTTTGTAAATATTTTTTTAAATATTTTTGTAGTAATTATTTATTCGCCACAAAAATGAAAATATGGTCATTATATACAACGATGTTTCTAAATTGTATTTATCCAGACAGATCACAATCTGTTTTCACATATATAATTACAATATATTACTGTACAATATATTTACAATTAATAAATTAGATATCCATTACATTATATTTGTTTGGATAAATAAAATTTAGAAACATCGTTATATAATGACCATATTTTCATTTTTGTGGCGAATAAATAATTACTACAAAATAAAAATTATTTACAAACAGTGCATCATAGTATACTAAATTATTTGGTTTATATTACTTCGTGAAAACATCAACAACAAAAGTGTAAAGAAAATCAATAGTTTGCATGCTGTCAGGATTGAACCGGCGTCGCCCGATTGTAAAATAGACAACAAGCAACCAACGCGCCTACCCACTGAACTAGCGGGACCAGCGGAAACTCTGTAACTGATTTAAGTTGTTATGGTAAATTGTACAACTCCTTCATATATCGATATTCTAGTGATATTATGAGATTATACACGTTACTTTATGTAGCTGGATACAATATATGTTTGCTATGTATGTTTATTGGTGTAGATTATCTCCCGTTGGTTGCATTCGATTTATATTACTTCGTGAAAACATCAACAACAAAAGTGTAAAGAAAATCAATAGTTTGCATGCTGTCGGGATTGAACCGGCGTCGCCCGATTGTAAAATAGACAACAAGCAACCAACGCGCCTACCCACTGAACTAGCGGGACCAGCGGAAACTCTGTAACTGATTTAAGTTGTTATGGTAAATTGTACAACTCCTTCATATATCGATATTCTAGTGATATTATGAGATTATACACGTTACTTTATGTAGCTGGATACAATATATGTTTGCTATGTATGTTTATTGGTGTAGATTATCTCCCGTTGGTTGCATTCGATATGATTATTCTGAAAACGAGCCCAAGCCCGGCGAAACCTAGTCGACTTATAGGCCCATTCGCATACGTTGTTTTGAATAAAATTGGATTCATGTGGAACTGTAAGATAACTGCTTGTTCCTCTATGATGACTAGTGTTTGTATTACGTCGGAAAATTGCACAATAACTCATTCTGACGCTCGTTTCGACCCAAAAGCTATACTTGTAAACATGGTCTGAATGCATGGAAAGGGTCGACCTGATGCGAGTTTGAGTCATAAGTGACGTCACATCTTGGCATCCCGAAAAGCGCGCCAAAAATATGCATATTCGAAAATGTTCGGATATACAGCATAAAATGTGGAATTTCTAATTCATTGAATTTGTTGGCTTTTTTTGCTTGGTGGACGTGGAAATAGATAGCAGGATGTAATATAAGCAATATATGTTTTTATTCCCTTTAAGTAGCCACAGTTGGCTATGGCCAGTTTACTCCCCCGTGGTGCCTTTCGTTAATAAATATCTCAACTGTTACATATAATTGTGTGGTAAGTAATGATACAATAACATTTCTTTTTAATACTTTGATAATTGCAATATAACCTGATTAATCGAACACGCATATGTATATCTGTGTTGAGACTGGCAAGATGTTCAATATACATCACAATAGTGCGTGTGTGTAAATATGCCTGGATGTCTGTATGTATATGTGTTTCTGTCTGACTGTCTGTTTGTCTCTGCATCTGAATAACTATGTGTCTGGTTTGTCCTTGATCACGCGCGTGTTGATCTAAACATCACGACATCTACTAACCAACCTTCCACAGTGCGTGTTTCTGCGCCAACCATTCGGGAAATGCAAACCTTGCCTGATGTCTGTTTTGTTCGACTGTCTGGCGATGTTACAATACGCACGAATCCCAGTTTAACTGGTACTGCTACACTTGAAGGATGTTATTGCTTTGCACAAACGTGGCAACTGCGCTCCTTCCACATTAGTACTAGCGGTTGTTTAACGCCGGTTGGTCGCCTTACGCTTTTACAAATTGCCAGGTGCATTGACAGAAGCGCCCGCTCGGCAGGGTTTGTTACGTAATAGAAGCTAAATTGGATAACTCCGTGTTGGCATGTAACCAGATCAGGATTGTTGGACGCATTCACGCGATGCTTAGAATTTTCACCGGTAATTGAAACAACATGCTGATTTGACGCAACGAACCATGACAAGTCCGTGAGCGAAAATCCGTTGACGTGTAATTGCAGGAGAATTGGCTTTATCTCTCCTGTCAAATGCTGCACTCATCTAACCGGCAGAAGCATCAAAAGTGAACGCTCGTTGGCGTAGAGCTATACGACATTTTTTCGGCGAATGACAATTTCAATCGCAGAAAAGCTATATATTTCCTGAATATAATGTCAACACTCACGTGCTAACCAGGAGTGGATGTATTTTAGTTACGTTAACAATTAATCCCATGTGACATGTGTATGTTCGTGTGTGTAAATGCTTTCCATAACAAAATTACGTTATTATTATAACACGGTGGTTGCATGGTTCCATCCTTATAGTATGTTGCTTCGTAACACTGACCTACTTACCGCATAAAAGGACATTCTTTTTGAAAAAAGACCCTAGGGCTATTTATCATAGTACATAAGAACTAGAATAAAGTACTATAACAAATTATAAATTGCTAGAATAAAGTACATGTATAACTAACAATAATATATAAATTGTTCATGTTTAGACCTACTTTTAATAGGCGTGATTATTAATAGGGGGAGGGTCGCAGGCGACAGCTGCGCGAGTGGTCTTGCCGGACTGTTAAACGGAGCTCGAGTCCTTCTGGGCCTACTTCGGTTTCAAAAATTGGGCAATCTCGTTCACCCTACGTTGCCTGTTTGTTTCGTAAGAGACCACACATGTTGTATACTTTCTAACGTGGACGTTTCATTACCTACTGCCAGAACCGTTGATCATGAAGTGAGGGCTGTGAGCGACCTGTCTAGGCGGTGTCAACGCTATGTAAGACAGCACGTCAAAACTATTACATAATGAAGACATTAGGAGCTCTTTTTGCATTGATGCGTTCAAACACTAATGGACGCAAACGTCTGGCTGTAAATGACGCAGTGATTATTGCTGTCTGTGTGTAATGTATGGCTAAACTAGCTAACATGGTTTCGTTTTTAAACGTTTCGTAACGCTTGCCCGGAGACCCTCCTAATACGCTTCTTTATGCTGATTCCGGAGAACCCCCACCATTAAACGTTACGTACTATACGAATGACTGTTTACATATAGGAATTGTTAACATACAAAGCCGTGGCATTGCCGCCCACTCCAATCTTTAGTTTTTTTTCTTTTTAACAGGTCATCAGCCCATTGTAATATACGTATTATATATATTGTGAGGGTATTTTAAAATCTTACAATGTGCAAATTTTGCAATAAAGGGCATGTCCTTAAAAGGCACTTTCAATGGTAAAAACAAACATACTTTAAAATGGCAATTTGTTGAGAGTAATATCCTGATTTGTGTTACCATAAAAGGCAAGTAGTTGCTATCTAAGTCCGTATGGAAATAGGCCAATTGCTCTATAAAAGTGCAAATACTTGTGGACATGTCTAAAAAACTGCAGTTTTCGTTTAAACTAACAGACGAAAGGGTAAACTGCAATTTTGTTTCTAAAATAAAAACAACAACTATATTGGAGCAATTATGCGGGACTATATTTTCCATTCCAAACAAGACAGTATTCTCAATAAACGGGCACTTTCCGCTTCAAACAGGACCAAATTGTCAATAAAAGGGCAAAGTCTTAAACAAGGTCTCATAACAAGGCGTAAGTTGGAGAACAAAATCGTTATAAAAATTGCCAATTATTTTCCAATGCCGCAAGGTAAAAAAGGATATTTTTATAGACAAATGGGCAATTTATTTCATAAAATGGCAAGTCCAAGAGTTACATTATATTGTCAACAGCAAAAACTATGCTATAAAAGGACACACTAATGGGGGCAGTGTCCCCAAAAGGACACTTCCACGGTTACAAGAGAAAGTTGCTAAACATTATAATTTCCTGTCTTACTTGTAAAAAGTAAGACAGGAGGCTATGTCCCAAAACAGCATTTTCTTTTTAAAATAGCAATTTCTTTATAAAAGAGCATTATTCCAAACTTGCACTTTAATTGTGATACTCTACCTGTCGGGAAAACAGGAAAGGTATGCTCATGGATGAGTGTGTCACCTGAATTGACTACATAAATTACTTCATCAGCTTAACACAATGTTAAACTGGACAAACTGATCCCTCTCAGTTCAATTAGAATCACTGCATGACTAAACAAGTATATTTTATCCACAAAAATGCAAGCTCCCACTAGGCTAGATTGTTTTCTAAAGGGGAAAGGGTGCCATAAAAATACATAGTATTGGAGTAAAGACCCAAACATGGCACTTTCACTATCAAAATGACAGGTTTCCATACAATGAAAATTTCCTTTCAATTGTCAAATGAACAACATATTGGATGTGTCCGAAAATGGCATTTTTGTCCAAAAAGCTAATTATTTATAATGTTCTCAAAACATGCACTTTTATTGGTGACAAAGAACCTCAATGGAAAATAAATATGCATGTTCCGAATTGAGTCCATTATCTTAATTAATTAACAACGGAAATAACTTACCAGCTTTGCTAAATGTTCAGTTTAACCACATGTTCACCAACATAAATTGTCACCCTATCTAATCCCCAAGTTTAATTAACATCGTTGCACAACTCAATAATTCCAGTTTCATTTGTGGTTTCTAGTTCTAGGTTCAAATTATTGAATCCAGAAATGCTTAGATCTTTTCCGAAAACAACATTAACCTGATATCTAGCGATCGGTTATAATTATGTAAGTAATATACATACGTGTATAATTATGTTCTTCCACAATCAATTTAGCCCATCGTGTGTAGGTAGTTTCACATTTGTACGGATAAAATTATCAAGCAAATTTTAGATCCCAAAAGGATGAAACCGTCGCCTTTCTGCTAAGCACCCATTTTGTATCAGCAGGAACACCAGTTACTTCAAACAACTGCTGGGGCAGAACACGAATCAAAATTCCATCATGAAATCCTGCATGGAAGTCAAATGCCTCACACTACTCTACTCATGGAGCACAAAAAGACAGCTTCATTTTTAATAGAACAAACATGAAAACATCAAAATGTACACACCAACCTGAGACACATTCTATTAGCATTGCCAACAGTAAATGTCAAAGGGTTTGTGTCAACTCAGACACAATTAGTGACAATGGTACTGTTCACCATCCACCAGGGGTGCTAACTGCCAGAGACGCATCGCATAGAATTAATTTGAGTTATGTTTTATGAATGAACTGAACCGGGGTAAACCATGTGATTGTGTACAAGAAAGACTGTCCGTGTTCACAATATATTATTCTTTGTTATTCAAGTTTAGCCAAATACAGCATCCAATTTCTCTCCGTGACATGTTACATAATCTGGTGTTAAAATGAAATTTGTTTTCCGATCGATGTGTTCGGTATCATTTTGGTTTGCTGCAAGTTGGTCACAGGCACGCACAGACATGCACAGGCACGCACCAGCACCCGCAAGTACGCGCTGGCACGCACCAGCACCCGCAAGCACGCGCAGGCCGGCGCATGTACGTACAAGCCAGCGCATGCACCACGCACAGACACACACAGGTACGCAGAGATATGTACCAATATGAGCAGACACGCGCACACCAGCACGCACGCGCGTGCGCGCACACACAAATATTGACATCATGTCATGACCTTGGATATACACGGAGACACGGTTCTACCATATATGGGCCATTAATTTGTATCAATTGTTTCACAAAGAATTTTCCAGCAAAATATGTGGAAAAGAAAATGTCAAAATATTGGGTTGGTCATTTTAAAAACAATCAACCATGACGAAAGTAGAGAAGTATTTACAGATATATATTGTATTGTGTAGTGTCATTTATTCCAAATTCATCTCCTCCATTTGAGCTTACCAGACCAGGAGATGGCTTACTATTTTTATTGAGAAGTGATAGAATTATTCTTGAATAAACTTGTTCATATAATATCCTTATTGTCTAGTTTTCAATCACAAAAACATTTTCCATATTAAACAATCATCTAATATATAGCTCCTCTCATATACTAGTATATGGTACGATATGAATTTATAGTTGACATGATAACGAACAATTGTTATTAAATTACTGCAAAGCCTACTTGCATCATCAGAATATTGTGACACAACAAACATTCATACAATCATAATACACGAAGAGCCAGTCTGTATTCAAGTAAGTTACTTCATAGATCAGTGTAACATTTGGGAACATTCCTTGCATTCGTGTACAATTATGTTTGCACACGAAGTCTAAATTTGGGAATGTTCCTATAAACAAATTCAATCTTTGTAAATTGGCTTCTTCAAATTGTACAATGCTGCACAAACTATGACAATTTTATCCAGAGAAGGGATCAGAGAAATGGGGATGTCATGTCGTATAATGCGGAAACATTTCAACCTTCTAATGACCTGCTCCATTCGGATTCGCAAGTTGGCAATTCGACTTGTTCTGGTGTTGGCCGCTTGTGACATCTGAGCTTGTCCTCGTTTCCCAGGAGGCATGCGGAGTTGGATCTGACAAAAATCACAGTCTTCCTGTATGAGGAATCCTTTGTCGGCCTGGATCATGTCATATGGATCAAGCTTATCCAATAAACCAGAATCTAGAGTTATTGCCTTATCCGATGCTCTGCCACGCCTTTGAAAAGAAAGTGATTGCCGAGTTTGGTGCAATGCCGATAAGGATTTTTGCCGTGTTGCGATGCTTGTATTGTGACGATGTT